>JUDZ01009118.1:0-15777 GCA_000812845.1 Stagonosporopsis tanaceti | reverse complement strand
CTTCAACTTCCTCGAGCAGGCCATCAAGAACAACGGCGGCGCCGCAACAACCAAAGTATGCATTCCCAGCCCCACCATGGTGCACTTCCGTGGTGGCCGCGCCAGCATCGACATCTCCGCGTACCCAGACCTAGACGAGTTCTTCGAGGACCTGGCACGCGTGTACCAGGAGGAGCTGGACAGCCTGTACAAAGCTGGCTGCCGCTTCGTGCAGCTCGACGACACCAACCTCGCCTACCTGTGCGACCCGGACATGCGTGCGGCGGCTGAGAAAGAGCGAGGCGAGGACCTCTCGGTGCTGCCGCGCAAGTACGCAGCGCTGATCAACAAGGCGATCGAGAAGCGCCCTGCCGACATGAAGATCGGAATCCACCTCTGCAGAGGCAACTACAGGAGCAAGTGGTTTGCGTCAGGCGGTTACGAGCCTGTCGCCGAGGTCTTGTTCAAGGAGCTCAACGTCGATGCGTATTTCCTCGAGTACGACGATGCGCGCAGTGGTGACTTCAGCCCGCTGCGCCATCTGCCCGAGCACAAGGTCGTGGTGCTGGGTGTGATGAGCAGCAAGAAGAATGTGCTAGATGACAAGGAGGAGATTGTCAGCAGGTTGAAGGAGGCGGCTGCTATCGCGCCCAAGGGCTTGGACCAGTTGTGTTTGTCCCACCAGTGTGGGTTCTCGAGTACGGCGGAGGGCAACGAGTTGACTGAGGAGGAGCAGTGGGCTAAGGTCAGGCTCGAGGTTGAGATCGCTAAGCAGGTCTGGGGGGAGAATCTGAGCAAGTAGAGTATATCTGCTGCTAAGATGTGTGAGTAGTAAGCATTGTGTGGTGTTGGCGAGGAGTTGTGGCGCAAGACAAAAGTGTGAGCGGTGGAAGAGGAGTAAAACACGGCCCGAACAAGGACCGACGAATTCATGTCTCAACGACTGATGTAAGATGTAGATATACCCAAATCATATGGTTCAACCCTTTTCACCATTGCATCCAGGACCCTAAAGCGCTGTTTGGGCCAATGTCTGGTCGTGAATGCGCGACTTTTCAACTGCACTTCACGTTGGACTTGTCCTGGATGCCCAAACGAACATCATCCATGCAGGTGGCCAGTCATGTGCTGGAGTTGCTAATTGGCAACCTGATGGGGCGGGTCGTAGTGGGAGGGGACGCCTCAGCCGCTGCTTTCACCTTCCTTCCATGCTAAACGAGCAGGAACGCGCAAGTGCGCGTAGCCAGTGCACTCACCGTATCCAGCTTTCCCTCAAACCGCTCACAACTCACTCAACCCACACTTAACCCAACTGCCTCTACTCCACTGCTTCAACCGCACAACCGCACTTGCTGGCCGCCATGGCGAAACGAAAGAAGACAGCAAAGACAACATCCCGCCCTGCAGATCCAGACGCGCCTTCCTTTCTCACGACACTACCGCCGGAGATACGCAACGCCATCTATAAGGTTCTTCTCAAACGCGATGATCCAGTCTTGCTGCACAACGCCGACATGTACTATCCGATACAGCCCAAACGCGCCTGCTATGGCAACGATGCAGATTACCAGACTGACATCGAGATGTTCAGGGAAAACATGATCACCGATGTACAAGAGGGTCATGAGTTCAAACATGAATTCGGCCCTGGGTTGCAAATGCTTCTAAGTTGTCGTCAGATCTACCATGAATGCATTGGTGTCCTGTATGGCAGTAACACATTCGTTGTCTCCCGAGCACTCCACCGACATGACGTCCTGGAAGACTATCGGGAGTGGGTAGATGAATGGAACGAAGAGTACAATCAGTTCAACTACGCACCTGAATGGTTGTCAAGTATCGGTTCGAAGGTGGACTTGCTCCGCCAGGTATCCGTCGACGTCACGGCCACTTGCCCTCCGGACTGTGCTGAGATGGATCCTCAGTTCAACATCACGCCATATCTATTTCTTCTTTGGTCGAAACCTGAGCTGGAGCAGAAAATCAAATTCTCTGCAACGAATAGGTGGCTCAACACTCACTCCGAAAAGCGCGAGGAAAGGGACGCTACATTTAGGCAGGTCCAAAAGGCAGAAACACTCAATAATATTCTGCGAAGTATCGGCACACAAGATGTGCTTCGGCTCAAGCGCTACCAAAGCTTTGGTTTTCTTTGGAGGGTATGGATTCAGGAGTGGAATGATCAAAACGCTCAGGTCTGGGTAAGCTTCGGGACTACAAGAGTGCCGGATACATACGATACTTCCAATAATGGAACGGCTTTCCACAGATCAAACACTTCGCCAACAAAGGTCACCCTTCTAGATTTGCGACATGGGCCGCTTCGTCGAGTATGCGAGTATGCTGTATATTCAGAATCGGGCATCACCTTGGACCTCGACAAACGATCGATGCGTGGTCTCGACTTGAGTATTTTACAGCTAAGCTCAGCCTTTCGCAATGACCTACATTTCTGTGTTGCTCGTGCCAACTCACTCACTCTTAGAGCCTCAACCTGCGAGACGAAAACAGATTTCGGTGGCTTCTCTGCTTTACGAAGCTTGAACTTTCGAAGTGCAATTTTTTTGATTCTTGCAGCACGACGCGAGTCAACTTGTCCACTTGGAATCGAGCTTCACTTTGAGGTCTCGAAGAACACAACCTTGACAGAACTCGACATCAATATCCAAGGTCTTATGAATCTGTTTTACAAGCAGCCGCATACATCAATCTCAATTTTGCTTAGTTGCACTGGTATCGGACAGTCATACCAGGTAGCCTGGAATCTTGACACGGACAAGCTCAAGATGAACCTTTTCCTCACACTGATCGAAATGCTAGAGCAATGGCCGGCTACACTCCATGAGAAGTTGAGTTGCAAATTGGAGAGCGTCCGTATCAGCGGCGAAGGGCTACTGAAAGAGGTTACGATTTCGAACGCAATCGGCACTTCGAAATTTACCGATACCAACGACTACAGCCACTTCACCAAGAAAGAAATGATGCGTCTTGGCTACTATTTTGCAGCGCAATACCAACAAGCCAGAGCCAAGATTTCGGCAGAATGTGGTGGGATTCCCTTGGGTCAGTTTCATGAGCTCTGTATCTTCTTATACAACACGTACTGGGCAAATGTGAAATAGGAGCATTCACCACCTCTTTTGTCATCAGATCAGCGGTCTGGAGATGCCGCTTGATCGACTGTTTCGTCGTGCATACGGCCTGTCGGCTATTCGAACGCCCATCTGGCCAGCGGAAAGGAGCATCGATATACTGGAGATCATGCGAGGCTTTGAACCTCAGATCAGCCATCATGGCATATGTGCGTCTGGGATCAAGTGCATTACATAGGACTGCAATCATTAAGAAATCATTTAAGTGTGCCCGTATACAGGTCAGTGCGGCCGATAAAGCCACTGCGACGGATGAAAGAAGACCTCAAAGTCGACGCCACCAAAGACCCCAATAGCCGGAAACAGATCGGAGTCACCTCCCAGGCCCATCGTTCCCCCTTCACTCCTCGCATCCAATTCCTCATTTCCGTCCCACCCTCCCTCTTTGTTTCCATTCCTTGTGAAGAAAACCTCGATATCCAACAGCTTTCCCTGCTGCCCCGCCTCATAGCTCGGGGGGTTCCGTGGAACAGTAAAGGTCATGCCAATCCCCACAGTGTCACCTGGCGCAAAAGCAGTCGTAAAGTCCACTCCTCCCCACGTGTCGTTCACATACTTCCTCCCATCGTCTCCATGCACACCCAGACTGCCACGCTGCCACCCAGGGAGCCGAAATGTGGGGTATGGCGGCGCAATGAACCCAACCGCAATCCCTGCATCTGCTTCTTCGAGCGAGCGCCCACCGCGTCCGATGCCCGTCACAAGAAGCTCAAAGTAAATTGTCTTGGGCTGCTGGGTGCGGAGTGGCGAGTCGACCAGTGCGGAGTACATTGGCAAATTCGTCAAGATGCTCGAGTCGCGGCACCCAGCCTGCGAGCGCACTTTCCAGTGCCCGGCTTGCGGCTGTGGACTCAGATCGCCGACGAAAGTCGGTGCTCTCAAGAGCGCGAGTTGCGCGTTGTGAATCGCGGAGTGCGTGGAGGGTGCGATGTTGTACGGTGGCCAAAGGGGGTTCGCGCGGCACCAGTTGTAGGCGCGGTCGCCTTCTTCCATGGTTGAGTTTGCGGTCGGAGAGCTTTCGTAGCCGATCGAGGGTGGTGGAGGGAGTAGGGCAGTGTCTGGAATCACTTGCCAGTTGTGCTGCACTGGTGCTTCGTAGCTAGGAGGCGGGCCTGGTGGCGGGGCGAAGCCTGAGGATTGGCCTGGCGGTGGACCTGGAGGAGCATGGTACTCTGATTTCGAGGAAGAGTGTGCTGGTGGTGGACCTGGAGGAGCTTGATATTTCTCTGTGGGTGTAGCATGATGTTGTTGCTGGGAAGATGAGAAGTATGGATTGTTGGATTGCAATTGCTGCTGTGGTCGTGTTCCAGACGACTGTTCCTGAGATCCATGATGATCGCCTTTAACCTTCTCTTTCAATTTCTTGAACATGATTGCGCCTCAACGGTGATTTGTGTGATGTTCTGCGCAGCTCCTGTGGCGTCGTGGTGGCCTGGACACAAGCGGTACTATATTGGAACGCGTTTGGGGGAGTTACTTGTCACTGCGGGGAGAGTACCAAGCTTGTGATGATGCTGCTGAGTATCTGTGACGCCTAGATAGAGATATGGCGCATCAAGAGTAGTGAACAAAGGTGTGGCTGTGTCAAACTGGTGATGTTGTTACAAATCCGTGTACGTCATCGCCGGCTTGGCGGTAGTACTTCCACATATCGAAGACTTCAACCTTCTTCATCAACAATATATATTGCCAGGTTCTGTCAACCTATAGCTTGACACGATTTACCGCATCCGCATTTGGTACCTTCTGGCGTCCCTCCAAGAATTTCACCGGCACATCAACCTCAACATCTCTTAGCCAATCGCCCATGCCCTTCGCAAAAGCGTCGAGCCTACTACTTCCACTCACACCTCTGCCCAGCACGCCGTATACCACAAAGTGCACCGCCATAATCTTCGGGAACTCGACGCGCTCAATGTAGAACTTATCGCTCCAGCTTTCGCCAAACATCTCCTTCAATTTGGGGATTGTGAGATAGGTGCGCAGCCAGTCCCACGATTCGGCGTAGAGAGGTGATGAAGCAGGGTATGCTGAGGGGAGCTGTGTCGGTATGAAGAAACCGATGTTTGCGTTGCCGCCCTTGTCGCCGCTGCGTGCCAGTGCAATATCGCCAAGTCTTGCGCGTGTGGTCTGCCCGAAGGAAGAGAGCTGAACAGGGCTGCGAGTCTCGTAGCTTTCTCGTTTGCTGAGATCTTCGAAGCGTGGGGGTGGAGTGGTCGGTATACTTTGTGTCTTCACTTCCTTGGAAGAGGCATTCGCTTCCAGAATATTGATGGATGTCTTGAGCGAAGACTGAGGATAGATCGCTGGATAGTATGATATATATGGCTTCGGTATCGCTGTCCGGAAATCCGAGGAGCTGTGGAAGCCAGAGTAGTGCTGCATGGCAAACTCGCTCAGTAGGCCGACGAGCCCAAGATTTACATTCGCATCGCTGGCCTCTGCGAAGATGCGCAGGTACGTTGTTGATCTCAATTGGCTTCTGGGATTTTGCTCAGGCACGCCGATGCGCTGGAACTCCAGAATGTCGAACTTGTCTTGAAGATTATGACGCTTCAGACCGAATCTGATCATCCGCTCAAAGAATTCGAACTTCTCGGCTGTCCCGTAGCCGGTCGCGTTTACGACAATCTCGCTTTGATATCCAGCGCGATAGAAGACAGCTAGCTTTGTCGTTGGTGGAGGTGGTGCGCCTTTGATGCCCCAAATACGTACTCGATTCTTGCCTTCCGCCTTGACCTGCACGTTGTCGAGTATCGCCTTGACATCGCTGTTCAAGTAAATGTTACCCTGTAACTCGTACAGGAACTGACACTTTGCAATGTCCTCCGTCACAAAACCTTTCTTTGCGTCGTGCTTGGTAACAACGCAAGTTCCGTCTTTCTCGACCTCAGCGATGCCGAAGGTGATGTCAAACAGATCTTCCAGTGGATACTCGTAGAAGCCAGCAAAATTTGCCCCCGTCACATAACCACTGCATTCAATCAGATGGCCAGCAATGAGCGCTCCAGCAAGCTCGTCATAATCTGTGTCAGCCCAGCCGTGCCAATACCATGCTGCGCCAATGACCTAATCCCGTCAGTTTCGATGGCTCCGGTTGAACAAATTACTTACCGGACTCGCGTCTGCGACTCGCCCCGCGATGATGATATCTGCACCCTGCTCAAGACCCCTGACGATCTCACGAGCACCTAGGTAAGCGTTGGCGCTGACAATCGGCTTATCGTTTTTCTCCAGCAAATCGAGTGTATGCTCTGCCACTGTCACATCACTGTTGTTTGAATCAAAATGTGGCGGCAGTCCCTTCTCTTTGATGTCCCTCATCTCTTCGATCAAGTTGTCGCCCAGCACGTACGCAACTTTCAAGTCTAGACCTTTGCTCGTCACCTGTAATCTTGTAAGACGGTTTCTCTTCAATGTCTAGTATCGGAACCCACCAGTTCTTGCACCTTCTCAGCCAAACCTCTCGGATTGTGCGCTCCGCCATTGACAACGACTTTGATTCTCTTCTCAGCGAGCAAGTCGATGGTCTGCTCAATTCCATCCCAAGCCGTCTGCTCCCATCCAGGATGGGTACCCGCAGCATGAGCTTGTGCGTTCTCGGCTATGTTGACTTCAGCGAGGTAATCGCCCGTGATGAAGTCGACATCTCCAAGCTCAGCCTGAAGGCGCATGTGATAGCCAGGATCAGCTGGCAGGATCAGTGACGCTCGACACTTTGACACATGGAACAGCACCTTTGTAGCCTGAACAATTGGCTATCCGCACAGGGCGGGCGCCGCGTTGCGACGTCCATCGCGTGCTGTAGTCTGTCGACATGTTGGTGAACGTAACGTAGCTGGAGAATTATGGATGATCGTAGTAATATCAAGCACGGCTATCCTTATAGTTCACCAAGAACAATTGCCATTTATCTCCGCGTCTTTGGTTCGGCTTCGCACGAGTACACTGTCGGCTGTCCTGTCATGCGGGGAGTACGTAATGCGTCTGATTGGCCAGACGCTCGACTCGCTTGACGCGACTCGACCAAGAACCGACTACGAGGCCACGACGTCGAACAACTAACACCCAACCTAGGCATGTGCGCAAAAGGGCCGCTATGAAGGCCGGATACCGCTGTATACCCGAAGATGGTGGAGTCGTACGAGCCAGAGACTTAAAGCCAGGCTTGCCTGGCACTCGCTTGCACTTCAGAGCGGAATCGGATCAGTCTTCATCTCATCAAGAGCTAGATTAGGAACAAACACATCATGGCCATTGACGATATCAACGGCCACCAAAATGGCGTCAATGGCATAAATGGAGTTGGTAAGAGCTTGGAAAGTTACTCTATCCCCGGCGAGACCCAGAAGCTGTTTGAAGAGGGTATTCTCAACAATCCTCTGATTGCGCACACGCTGCCAAAGGGTATCGCTGAAGCAGCATCGAAAGTCCGATTCGAGGGAACTTCAAGGCCTAGCATCCCCATCAATTGGCGCTTCGCAGAGAGTATTTCCGCGCTCAAGGGCCTTGAGGCTAGCATGATCAATGTGCTGTTATCGCGAAAATACGGGCTGGAACCGCAGGAAGCAGTGATTAATACGTATGTTTGCCCTGCCTTTCTCCTCATCCGCATTCTAACAGCCCAGGGACCATGCACAGCTCTTCATCATGTCTGTCCTGATCAATACCATCGACCCGGACGGCGAGGCCATCACCATCACGTCCGGAAACAAAGCCGCATACGACAAGTACTTCAAAGACACAGATGTCCACAACATGACGTCCAGCCCCTACCGCGCAAATGCAACAAACATCTACCGCTGCAAAGACGGCCGCTACTTCCACCTCCACGGCTCCATGAACCCAGAACCAACACAGGACTCCCTCAACCTCCCCCACGAGCTCTCCACGTCCTCGGACGAAGAAGCCTGGTCCCCCTACGTCGACGCCGTCGCCCAACTCGACAGCGCAGACCTGCAACGCCTCGCAACCGACTCCTACAAGCAAGCCGGCACCATCTGCTGGACGCCCGCCGAGTTCGCCGCCAGCACGCACGGGCAGGCAAACGCCCACATCGGCCTCTACGACATCCACGCCGTGCCCTGCGCCACGCAGCCGCCCAGCTGGTGGCCCTCGTCGCCGCAGACGTCTCCCGCGCGGCCCCTCGCCGGCCTCAAAGTCGTTGATCTGACCCGCGTCATTGCCGCGCCGGCGCTCACGCGCGGCCTCGCCGAGCTGGGCGCAAGCATCATGCGCGTCACGGCGCCGCACCTCGTCGACATGAGCAACCTGCACCTCGACATGAACTGGGGCAAATGGAACGCGCACCTGGACTTCCGCGACGCTGCGGACCGCGAGACCCTGCGCGCCCTTGTCCGCGACGCCGATGTCGTCGTGCAGGGCTACCGCCCGGGCGTGCTGGATAAATACGGATTCGACGTGCAGGGCCTGTTGGAGCTCACCAAGGACCGCGGCAGGGGGCTGATCGTGGTGCGCGAGAACTGCTATGGCTGGCAGGGCCCGTGGGCCGACCGCTCCGGGTGGCAGCAGATCAGCGACGCGTGCTGCGGGGTGTCGATGGAGTTTGGGCGGGCGATGGGCCACGACGAGCCCGTGACGCCGGTGTTCCCCAACAGCGATTTCTGCACGGGGGTAGCGGGCGTGTGTGGGGTGTTGAACGCGCTGCTGCGGCGCGGGGAGGAAGGGGGCAGTTACCGTGTCGATGTAAGTTTCCGCGCCCCAGACCAACAACCCCGTTCTTTTTTGCATTGGGGGATGTTGAATTTTTTGCATGTCCTAATCGTCGTGTCTCGACAGGTCGCCCTCAACTACTACTCCCAATGGCTCGTCTCGTCCGTCGGCACCTACCCGCCGCCCATCTGGCGCGATGTCTGGTCCCGCAACGGATCCCCCGTCTTCCGCCACTTCCACAACATGGGCTACACGCTGCCGCGCTTCCTGGGCATGCTGAAGCAGAACGCCGCCGACGTGGTGCTGCGGCCCGAGTTCTTCGAGAAGCGGCACGCGGGCGCCATAGGCAAGGATGTGCGCTGCCCGAAACCGGTGATTGCGTGGCCGGGAGGCAAGGTCAGGTTGGGGTATAATGTGGGGACGAGAGGGAATGGGGTTGATGCGGCGAGGTGGCCGGAGGATTTGATGACGGAGGTTGTTGTGTAAAGTGGGTGGAGGTAGGCATGAAAGGGGGGTTTTTTTGGTCTCGGACTCTCGGTTTGGCATGTGTATGAGTTTTCGCGGCTCGGATGTCGATACTACAAGTACATGCCTGTGATCCACCAGCCCGGACCCCTCCAGCCGCCGTTAAGCCATGCCTTCTCTTTCTCAATCTTGAGCCCCACGGTGCGGAAGCCCAGCTTGCGCAGCACGCGCTGACTCCCGGGGTTCTCCTGGTCGACACCGGCTTCGACGTAGAACACTGTCGTGCCATCTGGCTGTCCCTCCGTCTTAGTCTCGCTGTGCTGACTCGCCCTCCACTCCTTCACAGCGCCAGCATACCCCTCGAGCACCCCCCTACACGCCTCCGTTGCATACCCCTTCCCATGCGCGTGCTCGAAGAAAGCGTACCCCAAGACCCTCAAGTGCAACTCGACACTCTCCAACGCCTCTTCCCTCTCCTTGACCTCCTCCTCACACAACACCGCCCCCTCGCCCACCTCTGCCGACCGATCAAAACTCCCCGGCGGAGGCAGTTCCAGCCCGACAGGCGGCAGCCTCAAACTCACACTGCCGAGGTGCGTGCCCAGTCCATCTGCGCCATCCTCCCCCTCCCTTTCCCCACTACTCCCTTCCGACTCGCCGTGCACGAAAACAGCATAAAACCAGTTATCCCACCTCTTCATATGCTCAATCATCCACAACCGGCTTTCCTCGAGCGACTTCGTGGCGCCGTGCAGACTTGAATGCTTTAGCGCGAGGAGCATGGGGAGGGGGTGTGTGGAGACGGCGTAGGAGGAGGGGTGAGGGATGTGTGGGCGGTATCTAGGCTGGATAAGGGAGAGTTCTGTTGTTTTGGGGGGGGGGCAGGTTCGTGACGTGAAATAGTGGGGAAAGTATGAGACTAAACTGCGTGATGGACTGGGAAAGGAAGCAGCATGAAGAAGCCAAAAAAGAGAAAAAAAAACTCACCTCCACCCCGTAGCAACAGGATCCGACCAATTCTCATGGAACCACTGCACATGCCTTGACCCCGGGCTCGTGTCAGTGAGCCTGACGAGGCGAAGTCGTGGCGTGTCAATTGTGGATGGAGGGACCGGAAGTTGCGACATATCCCTTCTCTTTTCCCTCCTTCTATATCTGGCAACAAGGAGGCTGGTGTATCGTGCTGAATGCTTGTATCCAGACGTACGTTGCTAGCGTTGAGCTTATATACAACACGCTACACGGCGAACTGCTTGTGTGACTCAGGCACGGCGTGAAGAACACGGGCGCTGGCGCCACGGAGTTCAGGAAGGATCTGGCTGACTCATGGCCGATGGATGCCTTGCCGTACTGCGTGCCATGTTAATGGTGGATGCGTGAGAGTGCTGCCAGCGGCGCTGGGATGGGAAGTGTATGGTGTGCACGTGCAGGCGCGAAACCGTGTTTGATGCTAGCGCGTTTCTCGGTCTCTGAGGTCAAATTGCCGTTGCCAATGGTCGACAAAGTCTGCGTCGTAGTCGAGGACGGAATTGCTTGCTGCTGCTATTACAAGAGGGTATATACTTAGCTAGATAATCGCAAATCAACTTCTAATATGCCAACATGAACGAGAACGCTACAGATCCATCTCATGCAAGCCATGCACTACTCCAATATCATGCCCTCGCCGTTCTCCATGTCCTTGAAACTGACGTCTTCAAACTCATCAACCCCCCATCCACTCCCGCCGTACCCGCCCGACTCCTCGCTCCGCGCCTCTCTCAACGCATCCTCGACGGTCCAAACCCTCCTCTTCAGGAACCAGCTTATGAACCCCCCGCCCTTCTTCACTTCGTCATGTGTAGCAACCCAGTACTTTGCCCTTAGTATCCGCTGTGCCAGAACGCCATTCTTCGCGCCGAGGTTGAGCTGCTGCGCCGCGGATATGCTGACGTCGTGCAGGCCGTGCAGGAAGGCGAGGACCTTCAGCTCTGGGTCTGCTTTCGCAATCGGTGTCAGGGCGGTATGTGGGATGCCGTGGGGTGTGTAGATGACGGCTTCTGCGGCCTCGCCGGTCGACGAGGAGAAACTTTCTTCCAGGCCGTCGCCGTTGATGGACAAGCTGGAGCGTTGCTTGCGCGGAGTGGTGGAGAGGAAGGGGTGTGTTGCAAAGGTGATGAGGAGGGCGGAGTGGTAGTACAGCGAGTCTTTTTCAGCGGTCAGGCGGCTGATGCTAAGCCACGAGGGGAGCGGCGAGAGGGAGAAGTCGTGCCAGTCGCTGTCGTCGACAAAAGTGGGCGTTGTGGTGACGGTGCGGAAGTGCGACCAGGAGGAGATCAGTTTGGATGCTTCCTATTGCTTGTCAGTGTGCGGCTGTAGCTTTCAAATACAGACAGACAGACCTCTGTCGCAAACACAGGCACGTCGCGATGCACCTCCAGCAGCGTCTCCTTGTGGCAGTGGTCGGTGAACTCGTGCGAGATGGCAACAGCATCAATGAGCGTCTCGTCGTCTGCGCCGGCTCTTCTCTTGCTGCCCCGGCGCATCCCTCCCGCGAGCATCTCGACCTGGCGCACCATGTCCTCGACCTCCGCGACACTCTGCACAGCACTGGGCGTGGCGTGCCATTGCTGCGAGAACCACTTTGCGACATCTGACTGACCGCCCACGAACCACGGGTCGATCAAGATGTTGTAGTATACGCGGCTGCCATGCTTGACTGCGTTCGCGGGCCGCGGGATCTGGAGCAACCAGGACGTGTCGGCGTTCAGGTGGTGCAGGATGGGCCGGCGCGTTGCGAGCGCTCTGACGACGGCATCGCGTGTTTCGAGGTGGAGCTGTTCTGAGGGCTCGTCCATGGATGCAATCGGTGTGGGAGATCACCGAGGCATAGTGACGCGTTTGTGTATAAAGTCATGATGAAAGTATGGCGCTAGTGGTGACAGCGATGACGCAGGGGCCAGGGTCCAATCTGACTCTGATGAAGCCGAGGAAGGCTACAAAGGATCGCTGCTACAAACTCCACGTGAGTGGCTTCACTTCAATGTGCATAACGGCTTTAGTTCACCCTAGAAGCATGCACTGCACTGCACTGCACTGCACTACTAAAGAACATCTTGAAGCTCACAAATGTATTGGTTTGGCTATCGTACACGAAATCTGTTGCTGCCGGGTCAAGTGCTTAGAGCCGCCGGAAACGCCACGCAATGCAATGCTACGACAAGAAAAAGCAGATCGTTCGTATGAGTATCGTGCGTCAGGACGCGTAGAAAGGCATGCAAATCAGGCTCCTGTCAAGTGACAAGACGCGTACCAAAGTAGGCAAATCAAGCCCCTGCCAAGTGACAAGACGCATACAAAGCTCGCAAATCAGACTCCGGTCAAGTGACATCGGAGGGAGTAAAGGCACTTTTCAAAGCAGTTAGTTGGGGATGCACTCGTTGTACTTCCGGGAGAACTCTTCGGCAACCTCAGGGCTCTTCATGGCAAAGTAGACTGGTGTCAAGCCCTTGTCCTTGCCGGGTCGGGTTGCCTGCACCATCTTCTTGCTGCTGCCGGCGACAGTCGAGCGAAGGGCGGGCAGGACTTGGTAGTTGAGGGGGGTCGCGCCACTGGGAATGCGGATGCGCACAAAGCACTTGCCGCTAACCTTATCCTTCAGGATCCACAGGGGGCCGCGAGCGAAGTTCTCCCACTTCTTGGTCCCGTCACCTTGGTCAACCTGCTGCTTGGCGAGAGCAAGGTCAACGTGGAACACGACGTCGGTGGTGGTCTTCTCATCTTCCGTCAGTTGCGACAGGTCAACCTGCTCATGCTTCTCGCCTTCCTCGTCGTCCTCAGCCGTCGAGTCCTTGTTAGCCTCGGTCTCAGAGAGCGGTGTGCCGGCACGAGAGTTGAACACGGAAGAGGGCACGGAGCTGGGGGCAGAAGCACCAAAGTTGGGAGCAAGGAGAGACGATCCGGCGGCTCCACCAAAGGCGAAAAGACTGCCAGATGGAGGAGGCTTTGCTGGGGTGGTAGAGAACTCAGCCGGGGAGGGAGTGGCAGGCTGGAACTGCAACGCTGGGCCGCCATTCTTCTTCTCTGTTGCTGGAGCACCGCCGAACTTAATCGGGCTGCCGACCTTGAACGTCTGGTCGCCAGCAAATGTGTTTTTAGAGGGTGCAGTATTAGCGCCTGCGTTCGCAAAGTTGAAGGGGGTGAAGATCGTCTTGGGCGTCGACGTGCCGTTGGTCTGGCTGCCGTTCTGCTTCTCAGCTTCGCTTTCAGCATCGTCGGCTCTCGTCATGCGAGAGAGCAGACTGCCCTTGCCGCCAGTCGCCTGCTTCTTGCTTGCAGTGGCATCAGAATCGGTCTCAGATTCATCTAGCTTGCGTTTCGGAGACGTGGATCCGTTAGAGCCCGCTGCCTGATCGGCTTGAGAGTCATCCTCCTGGTCCTCTTCGTCATCGGTGTCGTCCTGGTGGGTAGATGATGGACCTGAAGACAGATGACTAAAGAGATTCCCTGACGGGCTTGGGGCAGCGCTGGGTGTGTCGAACACTGATCGACCACCTGTGGTGGAAGGTGCAGGGCTCGCAGCGCGGAAAAAGCTGGGCGATGACGCGCCGCTTGCTGGCTTTGCAAGGTTAGCGAACAAATTGGTGGATGCAGCTTGTTTGTCTTCAGCAGCGGGCTTCGCAAGATTAGCGAAGAGGCTAGTGGAAGCAGCGGGCTTGTCTTGAGCAACAGGCTTCGCAAGGCTAGCGAATGGATTGCTGGAAACAGCGGGCTTGTCCGCAGCAGCAGGCTTTGCGAGGCTGGCAAATGGGTTCGCAGGAGCAGCCGGCTTGTCATCAGCAGCTGGCTTCGCGATGTTGGCGAACAAATTTGTGGAGGGAGCTGGCTTGTCGTTGGCGGCATCTCTAGCCGACTCCTTCGCTGGCTCGGAGACAGCAGCAGGAGTTGTAGCACCAGAAGCATTTGTAGAGCCGGCAAGACTGAACCCGCCGGCAGAAGCGATAGTCTCCTTTTCCTTGGCTAGACGATCAGCCTCCTCCTTGTCATAGCGGGCGCTCCACTCTTCCTCAGTCTCGTCATCCGAGTCATAGTCGGCATCTTTGGCCTTCTTCTTGCGCTCGGCTGCGAGCTGCTCGTAAGTCTTCGCGTTCTTGGCGAACGCAGCCATGAAATCTGTGTTTCCACCACTCGAGCTGCCACCAAAGCTTGGTGTGAAGCCACCCGTTGATGTAGTCTTAGGTACACCGAATGATGGGGTGAAGCCTGTTGAAGGCGTTGAGGTCTTAGATGCTCCAAACGAAGGAGTAAAGCCTGTTGTGGGTGCGGCAGTCTTCGGTGCTCCAAATGAAGGAGTGAAGCCAGCTGAGGGCGCGGAAGCCTTTGCTCCAAATGAAGGAGTGAAGCCAGTTGAGGCGGCAGCAGGCTCTGATGCATCTGTACCCTTTGTGGCGCCGAATGTTGGAAAAGCACTAGGTGTTGAGGAGCCTGTAGAAGCGCTGAACGACGGTGTGAATCCAGTCGTGCTAGACTTGGGCGCAGACGGGCCAGCTGATGCACTGAATGCAGGCTTGGAGCCAAAGCTTGGAGCTGCGGCTTTAGGAGGCTGGACGCTCTTCTCTGGCGGTGAACCCTGGCTGATGGCGCTTGAGAACATGTTTGAAGTCGCACTTGCGGCACTAGGCTCGTACGTGTCTTCTGACTGTGATGAAGCAGGCTCGCTACGTCGAGAACGCTTGGAAGACTCCTGGGTTGCTTCAAGTTCTTCCTCATTGGACTTACGCTTGGAAAGTGCTGATTCGGAGCCGGTAACACCCTTCGCCGCTGCGCGCTGCTTCTTCGCGTTGTCAATCTTCGTCTTGAGTGTACGGGTCTGTTGGTGATGCCAGATTGACACCGAGGACCAGTCAGCCATGGGTGAAGCATTGTTGAGCATCTCTCGGAACTTGTGGTTCATAGCCTCAAGTTGGAGGCTCAGCGATAAGATGTGCTCAACCAGGTCCTCAGGATCTTCTGGAGTGGCGATATCATCCACAACCCAGTCCTTTGGAACGTTGAGCTTGCCGATCTTAGGCAGTTGCGGCGCGGCCGATGTGTTGAGAGTCGGTACTCTGGGTTCTGGAGCTCTCGCTGGTGTAGGAGAAGCAGGAGGCTGGGCTCTCGGTGCGCTGAACATGTTTGGAGTGCCGCTTGAAGAGCCGGCAGCACTTGCAAACGGATTGGGAGGTTCTGTAGCAGGGGCTCGCTGCACAGGTGTCTGTTCGATAGGAGATGGCTCCGCTGGCAATGGTGTTGCTGCACCAAACTTGAACGGAGTTGTGGAGGTCGCCGTGGTCGTGGGCGCTGGCTCGGCAGGTGTCTCTTCGACAGCAGGTGCCTCCGTCGGAACTGGTTTTGCGGCACCAAAGTTGAATAGACCCGTGGAGGGAGTCGCGGCTGCGGGTGTGAGTGTGCTTGTGCCGAAGTTGAACGGCGACTGCGATACTGGAGCGGGTGTACTCTGTTCGGGTGCTGCGGACGTCGCACCAAAGCC
>JUDZ01009117.1:0-15769 GCA_000812845.1 Stagonosporopsis tanaceti | reverse complement strand
GCAAAACTACAAGACCGAAGACGGTGCGCCAATGAGCTTGCAAGCAGCTTATGCTGCGTTCATTGGATATGAGGAGGGCGTGGGTGGAAAGCTGACACTGGAGATGTACAACGTATACGCAGGTCTGAAGAGGTCTGGATACGTTCTCTTCCGTACAGGGACGTGGGACGATGATCGGGGAGACATGATCTCAAGAGACCCTAATTCTCTGGACGGGCAGTCAAGACCAAGCATCTTTACGCGCTTCTTCTCTGAGATCTGGCGTCGCATAAGTCAGCCGACCTACACAATCGCACCGGCGAACCTCGCTTTCGGACCACTCATCAAGCCTGGGCTCTATCGAACCTACAGCGATGTGTTCCGTCTCATGCAAATCATCCCCACACACAACCGCATAGAACCACCATCGTTCACCCTTCCTCCTGCCGCCGAAAATCCGTTCCGCGTACACTTCGATGTCTACAGGACCACTTCAGGCTTCCGCAAGACCCAACGAGGCACACCTGACTTCCGCATCTGCGTCATCAACGCGCGCGAAACGCCCATTCCAACAGGTGCACAGCTGAACGATCTGTTCGCACAAGTGCCAGAAGACAGGCCAAAGGCTGGCGCACAGTCTTTTCAGAAGCTGAAACACGGTAGCCGGAATGTGATCCTAGCGGTTGTTGATAACGGCATACCCAGCTACCTCCGAGTTGCTGACGCGCCATTCGATGAGGTTAAGATCTTTGAGCGAGCAGGGACTGGTCAAAGAGGCAAGGGTGGGAGAGGAGGTGGTAGAGGTCGCGGCAGGGGCAGAGGCCGGGGTAGGGGACGGTGAACAAAACGCTGGTGGTTCTGCGGTCAACCAAGACAACAGATGGCGTCTACAAGGCCTTACTCATAAGTGGAATGGCGACACAGTAACTGAGACAAGGCTCACCTTGTTGGTCTTGCTCAGCTTCGCGAAGTACATTGTCCATACGAGCGACAATCTATTTACCGAAATGTAAGATAGGCGCCAAAGACGAACGCATATCGAGACGATCCACACCTCAGAGCGGGAACCAAGGTACCCAGGAAGGTTTAGAGTAAGAGATAGGTCGTTCGTACATTAGTCCGAACACTTGTATATGCCAACGAGCTGCTCAGGCCTCAACACTATTTCTGTCGAGCAAATTGGCAGTAGGGTGTCGCGCACAGCTCATGCCAAGCTTTGCTTTCTTACTTTCATTGCTCCGACCTGAACACTACAACTTGTTGCACAACATTGCACTAAGGCCAAAGTTCAACCTTCCCAAAAGAGTAACTTTTAGAGCTGTTGATCCCGGCACCTCGTGGAGTGAAAGTTAATCTGCCCAATCGAACCGGCCACCCGGCCCCACCACGGTGAGCCGAGGCATCTTCCCCAGCTTTGAGAATCTCCGTCAACTCCGCAATTCGACTGCCGTAGCACTCACTCAGCTTGTCGTCCCATTCCACAGACCTGACACAAATTTCACAATCCCCATCGACGTTGAAATCTGAAACTTCTCCCTTCACAATGCCCACAGAAGCCCCCAAAGTCAAGCCCGCAGCGCTCAGCAAAGAGCTCTCGGAGCCTCTCCCCGAACCGCCAACCTTTGAGGGCAAGCCAGGCGTGCGTACCATAGCCGGCGATCTGGGCGACAAGTACGTCTTTTCATCCTCCCCAACCGCTCCTCCTAAACTGCTAACACTTTTGCAGACGCGTAAACGGCAAAGTCATCATCGTCACGGGCGCCAACTCACTCATCGGCATCGGCCGCGCCAGCGCGCACCAATTCGCACGCCACGGCGCCCGCGCCCTCTACCTGTGCGACTACGACGCCTCGAACCTCGACCTGCACAAGCGCGAGCTCGCCTCGCTGTACCCGGGCGTCGACGTGCACGTGCGGCAGTTCGACGCCGCGGACGAAGCCGCCGTGAAAGCCGTGTGCGCCGACGCACTGGCGGCGTACGGGCGGCTGGATGTCTTCTTCGCCAACGCGGGGATCAGCAGCGGCAAGGTGTTTTGGGAGGAGGACTCGGACGGGTTCATGAAGATGATGCGGACGAATGCGCTGTCGGTGTTTTTGGCGGCAAAGCATGGTAGTCTTGCTATGCGCAGGACGAGCAAGGAGAAGCCGTATCCTGGTGGCAGTATCATCGGGACTGCGTCTGTGGCTGGCCTGAAGAGTAATGCGGGGCCGACGGACTACTCGGCTAGCAAGGCTGCCGTGGTTAGTCTGATGCAGACGTGTGCGTATCAGCTGGTGGGGAGTGGGATCAGGTGCAATGCTGTGTGTCCGGGGTTGATTGAGACTGGCATGACCAAGATCACGTACGATGCGGCGCGTGCAAGGGGGAGTGAGAAGAAGATCGGGCAGTTGAACCCGCTGAGGAGGGGTGGGCAGCCAGACGAGATTGCGCGGGCGGTATTGTTTTTGGCGAGCGATGAGAGCAGTTATGTCAATGCCCAGGCATGGGCTGTGGATGGCGGCCTCAGTGGAGGGATGCCGTTCGTCCCCGGCAAGCTGGCTTAGATCATTGAAGTGGATTCAATCGTTGTTAACAAAAAGTTGCGTAGTAGTCCTCTGAAGAACGTACACCCAGTGATATACCTTCGGTCTATGTGTCACTCCACCCTTCTCTCCCTGCTCTTCTGCATCAATCGAGTGCTTTCCAATCACTGTCCATAGAAGTCTTGGGTCCGGAATGCCAGAACCCGAGGTACTGTCTTCCTCCGTTGTTGTCGTTGTCGGCGAGCCTTCGAGGAAGGGGTACCGCTCCGACGTGTACGAGAGCGATATCCATCTTGCCCCAGGCTTCGCTACGAGCGCTAGATGTACAGCCATTAGCTGCAGTGGGTAGACTGGGATATCTTTCGGCTTGACGTCTACATGACTCTCGGTCGCTATACGATGGCCCAGACTGACAGCGTATGGTAGTTGGCAAACAACATCGTCAGCGCACGAGATGGCATCCGAAGTCGACTTATCGACAATAAGAGAATATATCTCTTGGCCGCAGGTCTTGACAAGCGAGGCGTAGTCCAGGAGATCTAAAGCGTTCCACCTTGCACAGTCGCCAACTCTTCCTCCTACCACTTCAAGTTCGCGCTTCTCTTCGGCACGGACGACAACTTTCGAGTAGTCCACGTTGTGCACCTGCTTTGGATTTTTGACGTACGTCTTCAGATGCTGCGATAGGAGTGATGAACCACAACCAATGTGCAGAATCTGCGGCTGATCCTCGTCCAAGATACCGATAGATTCGGTGATTGAGGAGTTTAGAGCGTCTGGTGCGCTAAGCCAGTCGAAAGGAGCGGTGTTGGTGGTGAACCGTTGGTCCCAGTAGTCTTGCGAGCCAAAATCCGGCGCCTTTACCTTGGGCGGCATCTCGACTTCTACAAGTTTGTTGAGGGTGATCGTTTCTAGGGATGGGCAGTGTATCAGTGCTACGACACTGGGATGCCGTTACTGGTCTCACAAAGCCAATATATTGGTAGGCTTTCCAGAGGAGTATATTTGACAAGACAAGTAGGAAAAAATCCCCTGGAGACATGTAAGAAGGAAACTAGGTATTCTCCATCTCACATGGGTTCTCCAAATGAAAAGATGATCAAGGACCCACAAAGTCCAAATCGATTCACGAATCAGAGAACTTTTTTTTTTGAATGGTTCAACCTCAAAACGCTGAAGTCTCCCAACGCGTCCGCGATCACCGGCCTCTCGGCGCTTTTCCGCCGAACAACTTCAATCTTTCCCTCCATCGGACCTCCGCACCGTGCCATTCGCAAGCCCCCGCGGCTCCCTCGCAGCACCATGGCCTCGCTGTACTCGATCCCGCGCTTCCTCCTGCCGCGCCAGCCGCTGCTGCGCCCAACACGCTTCACGCAGTCGCTTCTCTCAGCATCCAGCGTGCGCCATGTCTCCAACGCGCGCCAGCTCTCTGCAGAATTCGAGCGCCGTCGCGCTGCCGCTGCCAGCACAAAACAACACGTCATTCCTCAGCCAGACAAGTACCGGCCGCCGTCGCATGGCAAGGCGATCCGCCGCAGCACGGATTCGGGCTTGGGCAAGGTCTATGGGCCGAAGATCACCGAGGAGGACAAGAAGCGCATGGCGTCGAAGAAGTATCCGAATATGATGAGTCCCGAGGGGACGTTTAGTCACTGGTTTCTGAACAACCGGTTGATCCATCTGTGGATTACCATGGTGCGTTTACACCCCGGTCCGCTTGCAATGAACATTGCCTAGTCATGGATGTGGAACGAAGCTGACTGTGTTTGTTCGTGCAGGGCATTCTCGTCTCCCTCGCCGTGGCCGCGTGGTACATGGATTTCATCTCCAAGACCATCTATGCGGACCTCCTCCCCGACCGCCGCGAGTTCCTGCGCCACCCGATCCAGACATCCAAGCGCTTCATCGAGGTCTACAAGATGCACATGGCGCATACGAGCCAGGTGTACTCGGAGCAGCGTCTGAAGAAGGCCGAGGATATCGAGAAGAGGAAGCAGTACAGGCTGGAGAGGCAGAGGATGGCGGAGGTGAAGGGTGAGGAGTACGTTGAGGACCCGAGGTATTACATTGGCGAGGATGGCGTGAGGAGACGGCGGGTTAAGAGGTGGTTTGGCATCTGGGAGTAGGTTGCAAGGGCTTGAAAGTAAGAACCAGGCCTGTAGGCCGCGGACTACAATAAGCAGAAAAGACAGTTGAAGAGGAGCGTGTGTACGATTTGTGAGACGAGGGAGAATGGGGGAGCCTTGGTACGAAGGCCCAGGGAAACAAGTGCTTGGAAGGTCACAGCTGCAGTTACTGGTGTTTTGCCAGCGACGCAGTTCGACACGAATGACCATCTGGTACTGTGCGAGGACGACCATGTACAAGTCATGTACAGAACCATGTATACGTATATATACCACCCAACAAGATCTACATTTCCACATCAATTGTAAACTCCTGCGACCCAACTCTTCCTACTCTCTCTGCTGTCCTTCCCCTCCCACAGGATGTCAACCTGATGCGGGTCGCCGTTCTTCCCCTCGCGGTAGCTGTACTGGATCTTCTTGAACTGCAGTTTAGGGTGATTCTTAATCTCGTCTCCACTCATATTCATGCCTCCGCCCTCCTTGCCAATGCGGCCCACAACGGGACTCAGCAGCATCGCCACACTGAAAAAGCTCTCGTCCCGAACAATCGTGCGGTTCGCAAAGATGAGCAGACAGCACAGCGCTGCGAGCTGGATGGCGCATATCCCGCCCAAGATGCTCAGGATGTAAGCCCAGTCGACGTCCAGCTGCTGACCTGGACTAGGCACCACGTTCTGGTCCGTTACGTTGTACCGGATGCCGTGGTCGTCGAATGCCGCAATGGCGCCGATTGTGAAGCGCATCAATATGTCTTGCACCTCAGTCGCGTTGACAGGGTGTGCTGGCGACCATCTCGAGCCTTGAGTGTACGTCCGGAACTGGAATTTGTCCCAACCCAGCGTGTGTATCCCGGTCCAGCCCATGGCCCCGGAGGCAACGCCGGCCCAGAAGTTGCTGCCAAAGACGACTTTGCTGTCGTTGTCGTTGCGTATGGTTATGTCGTTCTTGTCGTTGCCTTTATGGACGTCGGAAACGATGCTTTTGCACAGGAAGAGGGCAGGCTCGATGATCTTCGAGCCGGTGAGATTGGCTTGCAGCACAGTGAAGTTAGTACAGCGGGGACCACATGCCCCTGTCGCATCTGCTATCCAGGTGAGCGCTCCGCCAGCAGATTCGGGGAAGTAGTATTTGCGCCAGGGCTCCTCGCCTGGGAGTCTCCACACGACTGAGGTCTCGGTGGCATTGTTCAACAAGCGCTTGTCTTGAATCTCAGCCTGTTGGCACTTCGCTTCGGCGTAGACGCTACGGTTACTCAGAAGATAGTCAGAATACTGGTGAATCGGGTTGCGGTTGTAAAAGCGATATTCGTAGGACGTCTCATGCTTGTACAGCGGCGTACCCGCAAGGATCGAGAGGTCAGTTTGTGTGTCGTTTGGCGCGAAGTCTGGGTAGACGATTGCCTCCATGCCGTACATCCAGGCCGCTTCATAATCGAGAGTCGTATCGTTGCCTTCAGGGCCCTGATACCACCTCGTCAGATCAGCGACGGTTACGTTGCCATATGTAAGAAGCGGAAACTGTGAGGTGTCCATGGGGTAGAAAAGACTCGAGACGGCGACAAGGACTTGCGAACCGACATTGATCCCGAGCCAAATGAGACAGACGAGCCATGTCCATTTGGTGCCATCTTGTCGAGCATCTTTGAACCATCTAAGTTTCCGCAGGTACTTCTGGCGTCGCACCAGGGGAAGGGAGATGACCATCAACTTGAAAACGTTGCTCAGTCTTTCCAATCCGAGTATTAGATCGAAAGCCTCCAGTGAAACATATCGCCGACTCAACAGGGACCAACGCAGAATCCCTGCATAGTTCTGGAGACTCGCAAGAAGGTTGAGACCCAGGCATAGAGAAAGCCCGATCATGATTGCGTTGAAAATCCTGACTTGTATCTTGGATAGTATGACAGGTTTGCTGAACCCCTCCCATGCTCTTAGCGCAATACACATCAGCGCGCAGAACACGATTGTCACTAAGAGTTTGTAGCCTCCAATCTTGAACAAGTTCTTTCGCGCCTGGTTCTGATCGAAGTGCTTGGTATGTGGATGTCGGCTGTGGTGACTGAGCAGAGATATGTTGTCTGCGGCGTGCTTCCCGAGCGGCCCATTCAGCGACATATACGACCCGCTCTTATCGCCACGAGGGAACGCATCAGGTGAGGTTAGAGGTGAAGCGTAGATATTCTCCATTGCAATACCTCCAGCGTTGTAGTTGTTCTCCGGATCGTCATACGGTGTCGCCTGTGTAGTCGGAGAAGGAGGGGGAGGGCTCTCTGATGCTCTGCGCGAGGATCCTTGGTTCATGAGGGCAGCCATGCCAGCACTGCGTTCGTAACGGCCCATAGCGGGTTATTTGGTCTGCGACGCGTCGAAGCCACAAGCAGGTGGCAAAGGTTTGATAAAGTATACGTTCAAGGCGCGAAAAGAATGCGCATCGTGTTCAGAGCAACGACCAGGTCTGTGGAAGTGCGAACCCAAAGCAAGCAAGTCTACTGCATCGAAATCGAGAGGGACCCTTTCTTATATTTTGCGCTGCCGTCCATACACAACACCTGCCGATAGTACATCAAGTGGCCGGGGTCTGGGGTGGGGGCCGGAACAAGTGGCTGCATTCGCCAGATGAGCTGAATGGACGCAACCTTACCTGACAGATAGTGATTGAAACCTTGAAAGAGCCATAGTCTGACTTGAATGAGCTGCCAATACAGTGACATCTCGAGAGACCTGTAAACAACTATCATCAGCGTGAAATCTTAATGCCTCTGGTGAGAGGTTGGGCATCGCATCTTCAACAATTTGACGCGATCGTTAAGAGCTGCTATTTCGAGAACTACAAGTCGTAGTCTTACAAGCCACCGGCAGGATTCATTCGCTTGCGCTGTTCAGGCCGGCAGCTTTTGCGTCGTTATCTAGACTGGCTTGGGCTAGATCGAAATGGACAATTTGGGGGCTGAAAGCCGCAGCTGCGTAGCTGGACGCCGTTCGTGAGCAGCTGGGTGCGCCTCCCGTGCACATTATCGCGGGCCGCACCATGTGGGACGGATGGAAAAAGTAGCCTGATTCCCAAGTCGTAGTCGAGTATCACAACGAATGTGGTGGCGGAGTTTTCGCGCTTGTTATACGGCAACCAACGTGCAATCTAAAGAAGCGGGGAAGGAAGAACCCTCAGGCTTGACATAGCAGTAACGAAAATGGCCAAAGGGCGTGGCTTTCAAACCCAAAGGAGTGAGGTCTCGAGTACCTTGCATATCCGCAGCTCTCCACTTAGAATCTCATCACGTGTGTACGCGTTTCACCAGTTGAGTGACCAATGAGACGCCTGGAAATGCGAGATGGCCGCGGTATGGTCGCGCGTGTGGCGTAGTTTACATAACCTCACGTAACGTTGTGGACCGTCGATCTTACCGCCCCAGTTACGAACAATGACAAATGCCGAATAGTAGACAATCTTATTGACTGTGTTGTTTGGCTGTCCATATAAACCTGCCATTGCCCAGAGCCTTCATCCTAGAGTCGTCCTACGCAGCGACAAACAGTGATTATGTCTACTAGTCAAACAATCCTCTACGACCTGCCATCCAAGCAGGGAACCGCGTGGTCACTCAATCCTTGGAAAAGTAGGCACACGTTCAATCGACTCCCGATAAGTTGGCGCTGATCAAGTTGCGTAGCACGTTTGATCCTGAACTACAAAGGCATCGACTACAAGACAGAATGGGTAGAGTTCCCAGATGTTGAGCCTAAAATGAAGTCATTGTAAGGTGTGAACCATAGGGCGCGTACGAAGGAAGACTAACCGCCTGCAGAGGCCTGCCACCGAACCCCAAGGACGCGCCCGGCTACTTCACCGATTATAGCATCCCAGCAATCAAGCACGAGGACGGAAGCTGCCAGATGGACTCTTGGCTCATTGCCCACGAGCTTGAAAAGCGCTACCCGAGCCCTGCGCTCAACTTGGAGGACCCTGTAAACATCAAGATCCGCGACCATATTTCTAAAATCCTAGGTCCAATCTTCCTTCAAATTCTGCCCACGATTCCTTCCATCCTGCCTGAAAGATCACAAGAGTTTTTCTACAGGACACGCGAGGCAGAATTTGGCAAGTCGCTCCCAGAGGTTTACAATGAAGCCTTGGCGAACGCGGATGAGCGATGGAAGAAGACAGAGGAGCCACTCAAGGAGGTGGCCGATCTGTTGAAGAAGCACGACGGTCCGTTCTTTCTGGGCGAGACCGTGTCGTACGCCGATTTCATCTTTGTTTCGGCTCTGTACTTCGTCAAGCGGATCGACGAGCAAGCTTTCCAGAAGATTGTGTCCTTCGACCCGACATTGCCTAAGATATATGAAGCTTCGAACCAGTGGTTTGCCAAGGAGGACTGAGCATCCTCTCAGTATGTGGTCAGCTCGTCTCTGTGGGAGTGGTTAGTGCGGAAACAAGGGGCAGAGAGGTACGCTTACGGGTTGAGAAAATTGAGACGTTTCCGCCAGAACTCTGTCGTATGTATAATATCCACGGCTTTTCTCAACACCTCCCGATCCGCTTCGAAGTGCAACATCTGCACAGCCTCATCGGCCGTGAAGAACTCTGGTTTGAACTGCTCTTCTCCTGCCCCTCTCCGACTGTACGCATCATACTCCAACACAGCGATGTACCACCAGATCAGCTTGGTTCCATTCCCCTTCGGCAGCTCCCTGACTGTGCACATGAATGGTTCGGTGATGTCTATTTGGGTGCGAGCTTCGTCAGGAATGTTGGAAGGCTCATTCGGAGCACAAGCTCTCGTGGGCATCGTGACGGGTAACAGTCGACACTGGAGACCTGTTTCTTCTGCTACTTCTCGCAAAGCGGCTTCCTTCCGTGTTTCACCAATGTTACGCCGCCCTTTCGGCAGCATCCACTCGTTTGTGCTTCGGTGGTTTACCAGGCAGACTTTGGCATTTGCTGGTTTGGATGAGATGAATAGCACCGCACCGCAGCTCTCAACAAACTGTTCAGATGCATATTGTCGTGTTACGAAGCTCGACTCAGCCATGTCCCGCTGGAGTGTCTCAATGGTGTTTGTATGCAGTTGTGTGACATCCCCTCATCGCGTGTTCACGTGCAGCTTATCGGTTGAGTAGTTCCCCGCATGCCGTACTATCTCCTCGCGTCTTTCTTGACAAGAAGACCATCGTCTTTGAATTGAGATCGGAGTTCCATCTCAAGCATTATTTCCGCCCAATTCCCGTTCACAGAAACGCGATGATCTTCGACATGACATCTTAGGAGCGTGTTCCGACACCTTGATGGCATTGCCGTGGACCCCTATGATCTCATCATCTGAATTGCGGACGAGCGTCCGTCGAACGTCGCCATGACGGCGCTCGAGAGTACCTCATTAACTTCTCCACATCCGCACTCTTACTCTTAAGGTCAGATTACAGTCCAAAATGTTCGCCTCTGCAACTCAATCGCTTCGCGCAAGCACAGCAGCAAGCAGATTAGCACAAATTACGCGGCAATTCTCTACAACCTCAAGGATGTCTCACAATGGCACTCTGTTGACGCTCAACACGGGCGCAAAGATTCCGGCCATTGGCTTTGGCACTTGGCAAGACAAGGACGCTCAGGAACCGTAGGTCTTGTTATCAGATACATGCGAATTTGCTACTTACACGATTGCAGAGCTGTCACCCACGCTCTCAAAGCTGGTTACCGCCACATCGACACAGCACGCATCTACGGCACTGAACCAGCGGTTGGTAATGCGATTAAAAAGTCCGGCATCCCCCGCGACCAGATCTTCCTCACGACCAAGCTCTGGAACAACTCGCATCACCCTGACGATGTTGAGGCAGCGCTGGACGCTTCCCTTAAAGACCTTGGTACCGACTACGTCGACCTGTACCTGATGCACTGGCCGTCTCCCTTTGCGCGTGGCTCTGAGATGTTCCCCAAAGATGACAACGGCAAGGTCAAGACAGGGAGTTCCGACTTCGTCGACACGTACAAGGCAATGGAGAAGTGCTTCAAATCAGGCAAGGCGCGCGCGATCGGTGTATCCAATTTCAGCAAGGCCGAGCTGGAGCGCCTGATCAAAGAATCAGGCGTCGTTCCCGCTGCGCACCAGATCGAGCTCCATCCGTACCTGCAGCAGCGCGACTTCACAAAGTGGCACAAGGAGCAGGGCATCCACGTAACCCACTACTCACCGTTCGGCAATCAGAATGAGATCTACGACTCCGGCAAGGGGATTGGGAAGCTGATGGACGATCCGGTGCTTGTCGAGATTGGTAAGAAGCACGGCAAGAGCGGTGCGCATGTGGCGCTCGCATGGGGCATTGCGCAGGGACACAGTGTGATTCCCAAGTCGAAGACAGAGAGCAGAATTACGCATAACCTCGAGGGCGATTTTGAGTTGCCGAAGGAGGATGTGGAGAAGATCGCGAGCATTGACAAGAAATTGCGGTTTAATGATCCATCGAAGAACTTTGGATGGGACTTCTACACGGATCTTGATGGCAAGAAGAACTAGATATGAGTAAATATATGATCATCAGAAAATAACATCTGCTCTTACTTTACGCTTTTCTCTTGCCGCTTTGCCTTTTGTGGTAATGGTATGAACTCAGCGATTAAGCTTCTTTGACGCATCATTTGGTAGCATGCTGTGACACACCATCTCGACGCAGCATGTAGAATCTAAATAGCTGTTGAGACACAGATTCATTGATCATTAATGACTACATGCGAAGTAATAATAGATGAAGTGACACCAAAGCTCTGACGTTGCTCCACTACCCCTCCACATCAAGCGCGCGCGCTGCGGGGCACCAAACACCCTCAACTTTCCAACACCTGCTCCTCACAACAACCCCCCATTACACCCACCTCCACAATGTTCAAGAAAGAGTACCCCCTCCCCCCTATTTCCCCCCTCGCCCAACCTCACCCACTAACCCCCGTCCCCAGCATCTCCGCCGGCGCAAAGTCCAAAGTCAAATCCAGCGTCGCGCGCGGCATCCGCCAGAAAGTGCTGGAGCTGTACCCCGCGCTGGAGCCACACATCGAAGACATCCTGCCGAAGAAGGAGCAGCTGGATCTGGTCAAGCTGCCGGACCGCGTGAGCCTGTACACGCTGGGCGGCACGCCGCTGTTCTTCCAGCACATGGACGACGCGCTGATGCCGCACCTGGGGCTGGTGCACAAGTACCCGACGGCGTTCCGACGCGTGCGCATCGACCGCGGCGCGATACGGTTCGTGCTCAGTGGCGCGGCGCTGATGGCGCCGGGCATGACGTCGCCGGGGGGTAGGCTGCCGGGGAAGGACCTGGATAAGGAGGATCAGGAGAGGTATGGGTCCGAGGATTTGGAGCCGGGGACTGTGGTGGTGGTGGAGGCCGAGGGGAAGGAGACGGCGTGTATGGTGGGCGTGTTGAAGATGGGGACTGCGGAGATGCGGGAGAAGAAGAAGGGGCAGGCGTGTGAGGCGGGGCATTATCTGGGGGATGGGCTGTGGACGCTTGCGCTGTGAGGTGGTGGAGGAGCTGGTTTTGGGTACGCGATCTTGAAGTGAGGGAGTTGGGATGGTTGCGTAGATTCTCTATGGCTTGATGAGTATCGAGGAGATATAGCATAACACTGAAGCATTTGAATGTAAACATGGTATCATTATCTTTGTTACAAAACCACCAATGCATGTATGGAGTGGTCTCGTCGAACTCAACCACAATGAGGTACAGCAATGCTACGAATCAGACACCCCCACTCTACTGAGGTGCCCCACGACCGGCTCCGCCCATGAAGTTGCGTGCCATCTCTGCGATGCTGGGGTCGTTCATGAGACTTGCAAGGTCTGGCATGCCGCCGCCGCCGGCTCCACGTCCAGCGCCCGCACCGGCACCGGCACCAGCACCAGCACCGGCTCCAGCTCCAGCACCGCCACCGCCACCGCCAAACTGCTGTGCCATCTCAGCTATCCTGGGGTTACTCATGAGGTTGTTCATCATGTCCGGGTTGCTCATCAGGTTCTGCGCCATCTGCCTCATCATAGGGTTCTGCATGAGGCCAGCAAGGTCGGGCATACCGCCTCCTCCTCCTCCTCCGCCACCGAGCATACCGGCGAGCGAAGAGAGGTCGGGCATACCGCCAGCACCAGCGCCCGGTGCACCGCGCGAGGCCTCCGGAGCACCGACATCGCCGCCCTCCTCCTCGACCTTCTTCTTCGCTGTCTCGTAGCCCTTACGCATGACCTCAGAGCCACCGCCCTCAGCGTCCATGCCCGACTTGTACGCCTCCATGGCGCCCTTTGCGTCGCCGAGCACGTACTTTGCGAGACCGAGGCGCGACCAGGCCTTGGAGTAGTTGGGGTCGGCAGCGACTGCCATCTCGGCGTCCTCCTTGGCCAGCTCGTGGTTGCCCATGCCGGAGTGTGCGGCGGCACGGTTGGAGAGGTAGATAGGGTTGAGGGGGATGACGTCGAGGGCGGCAGAGTAGTGCTTGACGGCGGCGGAGTAGTCCTTCTTCTTCATTGCCTCGTTACCAAGGCCCTTGAGGCGCTCTGCCTCGTCCTTGTTCGGCCCTCCGGGTCCTGATGTCGCAGGCGAGGGAGCCTGGGGTGTGGCGGGGCGAGCCTCGGTGGCCGACGAGCTGCCTTCTGTCGAGGCGGTGGTCTTGCCCTTCAGCTTCTCGTAGACGTTGTAGATGGAGAGCAGGTTCTGACCGCCAAGCGCATCCTTCTTTGCGGCGGCATCGTCGACATCGACCTCGAAGGCTTCGGCGATGCAGTTGGCGGCGACCTCGAGCTGCTCGGCATTGTCGGGTGTCACCGAGCCGTCGGTCTGCGAGGTCTGGAGAAAGTCGAGGATCGCGAGCGCAAGGCGCTTCTTGGACTGCTGAGTGGATGCCTGTGGCATGTTAGGACATATTTACGTAGCTGGGTTGGTGGGGCAAAGGCGCACCATTACGGCGATTGAGGCTGCTGCGGGGTGGGGGCTGGCAAGTCTAGGTGGGTGCGTATATCGAAGAGCTACGTTGCCTACTCAGAATAGAGTATGTGCAGTGTAAAGGGTTCCGTGGGCTGGGGAAGTGTAATTGCGGACTCGAAGCTTCGATCATAGGCGGGGCGCTTCAACCGTGCGGGTGCATGCACTAGCTTTCACGTGGGGCTCGTAGCTCACAACCACAACCAAACCAAACTCGAATCAGACGATTTCAGTGGAAAACGTGTGGTATACAACTGCGCCGTCCATGCATCATGCTACATATCTACTCGTACATCTCAAGTATAACACATTGGTGAAAAGGGTATGTCCAGCTGCGGCCTACTCGTCCTCGCTCAGGCCTTCCCACATAGGCTTCGTCTTCTGCGCAGGCCAGAGCGACTTGATCCAGGACTTGTCTGACGAGGTGTCGATGTTCTTTGCGCGGTCCTCTGCCTCTGCCTCCAGCACGAACCTCTTCATACGCTCGGCAATGCGCGGGTCAAGGACCATGTCGTCCAGCCACACGCGCTCCTTGCCATTGTCGTCCTTGCGTTCGCGGGCGGACTTGTGCCAGTCGGGCTCCTCGTGTGCAAGCATTTGCTGCTGCTCCCACTGTGCGCTGCTGTCATCTTCGCTGGGCGCCTCACCGGCTGCCTCGAAAGGTCGGTAGGCGCCGAGGACGGCTGCGGCGGTCTCTCTGCCAACCTCTTCTGCGACCTTGCGCTTGTTGAAGTAGCGGTAGATACGAATGGGGAAGTTCCAGAATCCCAGAAGGTGAGGGAGAGGAACGATGGCGGTAGGGCCAAGAGAGCGGGGGCATGTCTGGGCAATGGCGGATTGTTCGTAGTCGGCGGTGGTGTTGAAGGGTGCAGGCTGCTTCTTCTTCTTGTCTTTCTTCTCCTCCTCTTTCGGCTTCTCGGCCTCCTCTGTCTTGGGGGCTTCAGAGGTAGCAGATGGTGATGCGTCGTCGGTGGTGGATGAATGTACGGTGGTTCCAAGAGCCTCTGATACGGCCTCGGTCGGCGCAGGTGTAGGTGCTGGCGCAGCCTCGACAACAGGAGTCGCAATCTCAGCAGGCAGCTCGGCTGACGCAGGAGGATCGAGAGGTCCTAGCCAGCCCTCGTGAAGTCCTCTCACGTACTCCTTCCATGTGTGTCTCCCAACAACAATGTCTCCAGCAGGGCCGCTCCATTCCTTCACGCCAGATCTTTGCCTCAGTCCTTCGAGATCGTCTTCTGTGCCGAGTTCGATGGGTTCCTTGATCGCCTCACCTCTCTTATACCTGAGCTTTCGTATGCGCTCAGCCAGGCCAGCTCGGACATCTCCTTCCCTCCGTCCCTCAACCGCATCCCAGTCCAGCGCGGCAGCCACCAGGATGGGCTTGATGTACTCTGTGAAGTGTTCGCGCGCAGACAATAGGCCGTCCGCCGGTGGGGCAGAGATGTAGACCGACAGTTTCCGCGGCAGTTGTTGGGCGTCGAGCGGCTCTTTCGCAATGTGTTCTACCAGCCGCGCATACTTCCTCTGTATGCGCCTCTTCTCGTAACGGTCGTATTGCACTGTAGCAGTCCATGTGCCAATGACGCCCCAGAATATGCACCAATTGCGCGAGGGCAGCTTCATGCGGATGTTGGGAAGGCCTGCGCGCGGTCAGTAGACAATTAGGCAGAGAGCGTGCAAAGCTGCAGCGCACCCATCATCCTGAAGACAGGATTCTGCGGCTTGGGCGCCTTTGCAGGCCCCGCGGACGCGCCGCTGGCCGCTGTGGCCTTTGCATCTGGGTCGGCCATGTCGTGTGTTGGCTGTGGAGGTGATGCGCGCGGGCCCAAACTTTTCGAGAGGCTCCGGGCGTCGGCGCACTGGATGCGGGAGAGCTCCGGACGGGGGCCACTAGCTATTCCGTCACATCACTACGCAGCCATCACAAGCAGGGATTGTCGTGAAATTATCTCAGCCATTAAGGCATCCCACTACTGGCAAGTGGATGAACTAAGCCGTGGAGAGATCGGGCGAAGTGCGCTGAGCATAAAATGGAGGGGATATATTGATCACTTTTCAAGCAAACCTCATCAAAACACCAATCAGACCTCAAAATCTGACCTCAGGTGGTATGGGTAAGTTCATTCTCTCAACCATCGCTACACCAGCGACTAACAACCCCACTGTCTAGTGGTATGAC
>JUDZ01009116.1:0-15759 GCA_000812845.1 Stagonosporopsis tanaceti | reverse complement strand
CTGACGTGATAACCAACTACACCATCGAACCAATTGGCTGTTTTGATGGATAAATGGCAAATTAAACATTATATGCCCTTATTTTATAAGCTTGAGACACCGCCCGCAGCTCGAAACCATGAAGAATCGCATCCGGCACTCACAGACGACTCGTACTACGGATTCTAAGATATCCTCCTGCTTGCTTCCTAGTGGCCAATGTTCTGTTGTCAGACCTTGGCTCCACATCCGAATTTTCCGGCACCTCGGCTGTCACTGCATAACACCACAATGCGCATCCAAAAGCTCGACATTAAGCATCACTAAAGTCTCAGAAGTTCTCCAAGTCCTCCGATTAGCTGATTTGTATTGCAGCGTGACGTTGTGTCATTGAGGACTTCTTCCTCTTCGGCTCGGTGCAGCTCTTGAGCGGTCGGGATTCCATCCAAACTGCTCATTCAGGAAACAACACGACAAAATGTTGAACACTGTATGCCAGCATATTCCTAATATGATAGACTCTGCATTCATGGTCGTTTCGATAGTGAGTCCGCATAATGCGCGGCGCTTTAGTATCGCTTTGTGTATATCGTAATATGATGAGCAATGTACTAATCGGGTCAAGGCTTGACCCGCGAGGCTATGCTGATTGGTAGAACGGAGTGAAATGGAACTTGCGGCGATCTGCGCCGCTCATATGCGATGGTAAGGCAGGGGAGAGGACCGGTTTCTAGGCGCATGATCCGTTAGAGACTCATGAATTGATTGGGTTATTGGCTGCTAAGGATCGAGATGGAGCCCGCATTGCTCTCATTCGTCCTGTTTTGGATTCTGAAACCTTTTATTTAGGAATGCAGCCGGGGTGGAACGGCAGCGGAGGGCCTATACCGTAAAGACGATCCGTAATGTGATACAGTTTTCTTCTTGGTTTGATTCATTACTGTTCCTACTCTCAACTTTCCGATGATGTCTTCGGCTATTAGAGTGCAACCACGACTACTGAGCCGGTCCAGTCCCACTCATCCTGTGTTGCCATGTCCTTTGATATTGAGGATCAATCTTTAGCTTGCCTCGCAATCACCTTGTCGGCCATGCTGCTTGTCCTTTGATTGCATGCTTGCCAAGGCTGTCGACAGCTTGCTGATGTGCGACCAAGTGCCACGCGTGAGGAAGAGAGCAGCACTGGTTCCAATCTCGATCGAACCACGAGTATGAGCCAATCTAATAGATTCTGGCCGCAATAGTGCAATCGCTTTGAAAAACTTATGCGTCAATCTCATGACTGCAGCACATAAGTTTCTTTTCTGGACAATATACCATAGATTATTCGCATTTGTGATCGAGTACGGCGGAGTGGGCGCTCACATTGTTGGCGTCGTCAAGCACCAATTCAGTACCGGGGAAGGACGCACAGCAAGAAGTCTATCTGCCATGCTTTGTTATTGCTAACGTTCATGAAAGGATCTGAACACCAATGCTGAGCATACACTGTTGCAATAACTTCTCTCTTGGATGGGTTGGCCCATGATCGGATGAAAGGCTACTCATGCTGGCGCAGCCTTCGTGGATGAAAACTTGACTCGTCATACGCGATATTCGAACGTACTGACGCCCTCAAGCACAAAAAGAAACTATGCTTGTCCAGAAACAGATGATCAGCACCACAAGTTCTTGTGACACAAATGACACTTGGTCACCGTGTTGTCCGCGTCCTACTCACTCTACTACCAGAAACTTTTGTGAAAATGATCGGAGTTTGCGCTTACTACGCTTGTTGCAACTTACACGTAGATAGGAACAAAGCCTCCGGGGGTAGACAACCCTTTCGACATGTCAATCGCCTTCACCACACGTCCATCGGTTTCGTAGATTTGAGAATTATCAATCACGAATCAACAAACGGTATAGCTGCTCTAGAGGCTAGTTACCACTCGCTGTGATTTAATCGGCATGGTGATCCTTTCCGATCCCCTGATAGCTCTTCCTTGTGCGCAATTCAGGAGACACGCGATCAATCCTCTCAGGTTTTCGCAAAAGAACAAACTGTTCTTGACCTCGAGAGGGCCACAGTAGTGCATTCAAGCATCGCGTTGGCATAGACTCACGACCTCTGGCTTGGGCAGTAAGTGACCTTTGTCAGGCCCTTGCTCTTCTGTCTGGAGCTACGGGAAAAGCAGCGATCAGCGATGACCTGGACGATAACATGGAGTCCAACTTCCACATCTATATTCACCGTGATCATCTGCGCAACTCATGACCATCAACTCCCAAATTCCTCATGTTCCCTTTCTCTTGTCTCCGTTTTCCCTCCATTACCCAACGACAAAGGCAAGCGCATGCGCGATCCTGGCTCCTGCGCTCCAACACCGGCAATCACGGCATTCGCCCAAGCGCACCCCAAGCCTTCGCTTTTGCTTGACAACTAGGCTTTGTAACAAGAGATTCGAAATCCTGAGCACTCTGAGCTTAGTCTGAACGTTATTGTGACTGCACTCCAATGCTGCCAAAATGAAGTTCGCGATGTTGGTGTCGGAGTGACCGATGCATATCAACGCAACGCACCAACGTGTGATGCTTGGCAGATCTGCAGAGGCGCAATGCCCACTTACAGTTTCGCTTTGTAAAGGATCGGCCTTTTTCAGTTTCGAGGCGGCCATTGCCAGTCGCTGCAAATTCCTGGTTTTCATTCATTTCGGTCTCTGCATGTTGCGCGACTCCAAGTTGTCAGCGCGGCTTAGGGCTTGTAGCCATCACGTAATTCCAAGCTTACGCTCTCCACAAACCAAGACCCTGCGACCATTGCAACGGTCCAACCCGTGCGGAGATGAAAGTCTTACGAAATCGCGTGCCTTATCTCGCGCGAAAAGGATTTTTCGCACAGACGCAATCGGGTCCTGGCGGGTTAACGTGTTCGTTAGGTAATTGATTGAAAGTTCCCCATGGGGTGGTGATCACGCTCGCGCTAGGTTCAGGCGTGCCTGGCAGACTTTGAGTACTAGACAATCATGCAAGTGGAGGGGAGTTCTGACGTGCGAACATCTTATCCATTATCATTTATATGTCGTAATATGTCAAGCGCTGTACGCTCAAGACTTCGTCACACTATGTGATAGCGAGAGTAAATATCGTCAGGCAAACATAACATCAAGTCGTGACAACTTAGAATAGCCATGAGACGAAGGTTCTGTAGAACCAGTTGCCGTCCTTTTTTCCTCCATTTGCGAGCTCTTTCTCGGCCTGGTGAGCTAGGAAGGCTTCCTCTTCGCGGTCGATCTCGTCCTTGCCGGTGTAGAAGTCAGCCTCGTGTGGCTTGACGCCCTTCGACTTCATGAAGACCTTGTAACCGAATATGCAAATGAGATAGATAGGAATACCCTGTTTACCGTGTTAGCTGGTGATTTTAGTGGTCGGAGAAGTTGGACTTACGAGGTAACCCGTGACGAAGTTCTTATAGTCAAAGTTACCGTAGGATCCACGTGTGAAAACGTTGAAGTTCTTGGTCAGAGCAATAAGGCAGCAGAAGAAGAGTGCAATGTATGAGCCCCACAGGCCGAAGGGAGCGGTGTAGGCGAGCTGATCGTTGGTGATACCCTGAGCACGGCGCGCACGGACGAAGTAGATGTGCGAGACGAGAAGCGAGATCCAGGACAATAGACCGAAGATGGTGGTAAGGTTGACGAAGTAGCCGAAAACAACCTTGGAATCGTCGGCAGCGTTCATGAAGGCGGTGCAGCAGAACAGCGCGGAGATAGCTAGAGCGGGGACCGGAACACCACGCTTGTCAGTCCACCTGAAAATCTTAGGGGCGTGACCCTCCTCGGCGAGACCGTAGATAGTACGCGAGGCAATGTACAGATCCGAGTTGGAGGCACTGAAGGTGAATATCAGGATGCACGCGTTGAGGATGTCAGGTAGAGCCTTGATGCCTGCAAGTTTGATGGCAACGACGAAGGGAGACGCGGAAGCCTTAGCGGACTCCTTATTGGCAAATGCGAGGTCTTTGGAGTCGTAGGGGACAATCATGCCCAGGAAGAAGACAGACAAGCAGTAGAAGAACAGGATTCGGTAGAAGGTTAACTTGATGGCCCTTGGAATAGTCTGAAACGCATTAGTTCTGACCTCGCACTGTTGAGCGGGACAAGACTTACCTTGCGGGGGTTCTGAGCCTCACCAACAGTAACACCAATAAGCTCGGTTCCCAGGTAGGCGAAGACAGCGTTAACCAGGGAAGACCAGAAACCGTAGAACCTGCCAGCATCGCCCTTCGCAATGTAAGGCTTGAAGGCACCAGGGTTCTTGTAGTACTTGAATCCAGTGGCAGGGCCAGGTCCCGCACCTACAGCCAAGAGGAAGGAGAGGATAATGACACCAACAATGACCACGACCTTGATCGAACTGAGCCAGAACTCAAGTTCACCGAAGAACTTGATGCCAAAGTAGTTGATGGTGCAGATCAGAACAAGGAAGATCAGAATCCAAATTCCGGGGTTGATGCGTTTTGCAGGAATCCATTCCTGGATAATCAAGGCGGAGGCAGTCAGTTGGTTGGGCGTCGTGATGATGTACTTGCACCAATAGGTCCAACCAAGAGCAAAACCAAGAGCAGGGTCACAGAAGCGAGTAGCGTAGCCAGCAAAACCAGAGCCGTGAGGGATCCACGCAGCCATCTCACCGAGAGCAGTCATGACGATGTAGACGAGGAAACCGACGGATGTGTAAGCGATGAGGATTGAGGCAGGTCTATTCTTGTTAATACTTCACTCCCCTATGAGTTTGGTCACACTTACCCAGATTGAGCCAACGCCTTTCCAGTACCAATGATAAGACCAGTTCCGATAGCACCACCGATAGCAATCATAGTGATGTGACGAGACTTGAGACCACGGTGGAGATGGTGGTTATCGGTATGTACCACAACACCATTCGCGTCGACTGTGGGTCCAGAAGTGGTACCAGTCATGTACTCAGTCTTTCCGTACATCTCAGGATCCTTGCTGGGCCTCTCGCCCGAGGAGCTTGAGCTCCTGTTGAAGATCGCCATTGTGATTGAGGTTCAGTCCCTAGGAATGCTGAGGTTGACCTTTTGTATTAGGGCGTATGACCGTTTGCGGAAGCGGTCACGAAGGCGCAACACAGAGGCGAACAAACTTCGGCTGAAGTAGTCCCTGTATGTACGTAGGCAAGTGAGGCAGCGAAAAAGCCTTGCAAGCCGGTGATCAGATGGGCTGACCGGTACTTATGTAGGCGAGGCTGAGAGGGGGAGCACAAAAACGTCCCACGAACTGGCTGATAACACAAGCTACCGGGAAGGCTTATAAGACGAGCCACCTAGCCGGCGAGGTAACCCAAGACGGCCAAGAGGGTGCTTTACTCAAGTGAAGGCTGATGTGCGTAGCTCGATTCTCCGTTCACCACACATCGAGCGCACTAAGGCCCAGAGCCCTTTTGTAGAGCGCTAGTCGCCAGGTCCGACGTTTACTGAACCTGTGAGTGCCCTCCCCGCCGTCGTGAGGCACCATATCACCTACCTATTGGGGACAAGCCATTTACGTACCCTTGTCAAAGGGTGCTTGGCAAATGCACGGCGGATTTAATGCCAAGTGCACTGACTTACCTCATATCACCGTTCGGTGTGATAAGGCCTTATTCCATGATTGTGGAAACGACAACAAGCGGCTCAGGCGAATAATAGACGCCGCGCGCATGATAACGGTTCAACAACAGCTGGATGCAGCGATGCCCACGATGCTTAGCGTGCCTAAGGCGTGAAAACCCTTTGCACTGGGGCTGTGCTTGATACGCCCTGCGCTGCAGGCTGAACCTGGGCTAACAATTACCGTACTCGATGCGAAGAGATGCGAAGCGTGTGCAACAAGAGAACCTTACCGCAGTGCTTCCCCGCTTCCAAGATAGCTTGAGTCTAGCGTGCCTTGGGCGCGGGCTGGCAGGTGCCAACGGACGTTCTTTCCTTCACATGGCTAGGGCGCCTCCCGGTACCAAATCACGACATTGCAGCCGTTGCCACACACGCACACGCTCACCCAAAATCCGAAAGTGTGGGCATCGGGTAGCATCGCGTGCTCTTTTCCCCAGCGTATCCACAGAGATATCAACATCGGAAGGATCCCGACCAGTGTTCCGTACGTAAAGAAATGACATCTGGAATCTGGAGAGCAGACACGATGGCCACGAAATGCCAATGCGTTATTTACATTTCGTCGGTGAGGCAGTGAAGGTTGGCATCACAGCAGAATTCCTTGAGTTTCTTATATTCTGCCTTACTGGGCTTAGCTGACCGAACAATCACGGAACGACTATCGAAGGGCTTCTGCATAGGGGACGGCCACCAGCTGCTTCCGCCCGTGTGGTGGCGCGGCTGGCGCCAGCATCAGAAGGAGGCTAGTCGTGCGTCCATCTTTCGCGAATGATTGTCTTTGCAGTTATCTACTTGGCTGGCGGAGGGATTATAGACAGGCCTGACATGACCATGACCTTACACACATTGGAGATCATGCGTGGTGGCCTAGGTTCTGGGTTCTTGTGCTGCAATCCTTTGCATGGGAGTGCATCAGGCTGCATAGATCGCGGCGGCTTCGAGGTCATCCAGGCCTCGCGATGTCTCAAATTGGCACGGTGATACCAGCTGACCACCCCAAAAAGGGGATGGGCACAACAACCTTGCTTCGAAACCTGCATGAGCGATCTCGAGACTGTTGCCTGCATATTGTCTGGACAAGATCCGCAGCGCGCGAGGATCGTTTTTGTCTGATGTCTGCTTCCAAAAAAAACACTTTGATCACTGCACCTTCACATGCACACCACCTACCAGAAAAAAGAGAAAATGTTCATGCAGGCCCATATCTCTGCAAGCTCGGCTTTGGTTTCAGGAAGACCCAGAGTGATCATACACAATAAACAGGAGCCGCCATAGACTAGCCACAACAGATGAACTGGTATGGTACGAAGATGTACCAACCTTCGACAAGACAAGCCGAGTAAACAGCGGCAATAATACGAAGATAACAGGCCTTATGTACACTCCAAGAGCAAGAAACCAATTGTGGTTCCTGATACGCATATCTTCGTAGAAAGGCCTTTTGTTGCTTCATACGTACAATATACCGTACCCCAGTAGTACGCCTCCGCCGTAGCTCTTATCAACACGCATATCTCTATTGTAGGCCGGGGCAGCGTCAATAAGAATGGGAATCGAAAGGGTCTCGATCAAACCTGAGCTGAAGCATAGGGTCAAATAAGTACGAGTTTCATTCTCTCAGCTCCTGCCTCGACGCTTTATCCCTCACCTACCCTCCTCTCACCTCATAACTCTCATCCAACGTAAACCCACCCAACACGTCCAACAACCCTTGATCATATTCCGGCTGCACATCCTTCCCCTCCTCATCCAAGCACCCCAGATAGTTCGTAATATCTCTCCCATCGAATTCCCTCATCTCAAACCCATTTCCTAGAAACGCAAACATGTTCTCATTCCGATACACAATCTCATAGTCCTCATACCGCGGCTGCTCCATCATCTTCAAAAAGTGCAATCGACTACCCGGCCAGATCGCAGCCTGCCCGTCCGTCCTGCCCTGCTTGAACCAGCTCCGACACGGACTCGTCCACGCGGTGCGCTGCAGGTAAAGATCCGCGTGCTGGCGGAACTGGTTCGCGGCGGCCATCCTCGGAGTCAGGGACTTGATATCTTCCACTTGGCACTTTGTGATGCACGCAAACATGTAGCGCGTCCACTGCTCAATCAGCGGCATGAACGACCCGTGGCCGAGCGGCCCGTAGGGACCGCAGAAGGAAAACGTGTTGGGGAAGCTGGGGATCCCCACGCTCAGATACGAGGTCACGCCGCTGGCGCCGCCCCAGAGGTTGCGCAGATCGGTGCCGTGCGCGATGAAGGGAAAGCGGGGGAGCCACGACGTGTCGAAGCCGGTTGCACAGATGATGACGTCGACGTCGTGGGGTTTGCCTTCGTGGTCGATGAAGCCGGTCTCGGTGATGGAGCCGATGGGGTCGGTGAAGGTGGTTGTGTTGTCTGAGACGAGGGCTTCAAGATAGCCTGGTGCTGGGGTGGGTCGACGACAACCCGGGTTGAAGTTCTTGGGGACCATCTTCTCGATGAGTCGCGGGTTGTTGTTGAGCTTCTTGCGCATCTCTTGGTCGGCGTACTCGCGCGCGACACGAGCGGCTTCGCTGCCTTTCATGATGAATTTGAAGCGCTGGTTGAGCTCGTTTTCGATCTGTTTGCGGTACTCCAGGTACTTCTGTGGATTGTCCTGGAGGAATTTGAGTTGTTCCTCGCTGTCTTGGACGGGTCAGCTACGATACGCCAAAGCGATGACTAGAATGCTACGCTTACAGCGAAAGTTTGCGCCGTTCTTGCCAGCCCATGTTTGTGCAAAGCCAGCTGTGATCCAGATGGGTGAACGTACCCAGTGGTACAGGTGGTCGACTTTCCTTTGGATCGAGCTGACAATTTGCACACCCGAACTACCAGCTCCTATGACCGCCACTCGTTTGTTATTGAGATCGTAACCTTCTTCATAGTGCGCAGAATGCATTAGCTTGCCTTTGAAGGTTTTCAAACCAGGTATGTCAGGCCACTTCCAGTTGTTCAAAACGCCGCCAGCGTTGATGAAGAATTCAGCACTGTCTTCGAACACCTCGTCTGTAACAAGATTGCGAATCGACAGTCGCCACACTCCGGCTTGGTCGTCCCACTCTGCGTGTTCGATCTGATGCCGCAACTTGATATACTTCTGGATAAAGTCGTTCTCTCGCTCGATAGACTTGAGATACTCCCAAATCTCTGGTGCGTATGAATAGAAATGCGACCACAGCTTGATCTTCCAGGAAAACTGGTAGTTGACCGAGGGAATATCGCAGGCACAACCTGGGTATCGATTCTCGAGCCAAGTGCCGCCGACATCATGGTTCTTCTCGTAACAGACCATTTCCAGCTCTTCCATCTCCTCTTCAGCCTTCTTGAACAGGTTCAAGGTCGACGCCCCTGCACCCATCAGAATGACTTTGACTTTCCTCTTGGTGCCCATGGGCTGCTCTTTGATTTTGTAGCCATGATGGTCTGTCTCTGGTGCGGGTTGGTCGCGGACTCTGATGTTCTCGTCTGCCTCGTTGCCCCGGGTGGCGTACAACGACTTCGGATCTGAATGTATGACCATTTCAGAATGTCTCCCAGGTTCCTTGATGTCGATCGAGTGATCTCAAAAGTATACTTAGTTCTATAACAGTGACTACACAGTCAAGGACAAGTCAAGTGCAAATGTGTGAAGAGAGCTGCATTGCTTTTGGTGCATAGCTAGTAGAGCTAGCTGTTGACCTCGGTTTTAAAGCGCAGAGTGTGGAGATAGAGCTCATTGCCGTACGTCAAGGAGCGGGGTAAGCTGTACAGACAGCTACTTATGACGCTCGAAATGCTTCTACGGGTATGTCTTTCTGTGGAAGCGCAGTGGTCGTGTCTCTTACTGGCTGCCTGTGCTGCGTTGGGGCCGCCTGCGTACGGCTTGAGAGTTGCCGACTCTAATTGCAACTGTCAAACGCCATGTGCAACACAGGGTGATAGTAGCAAGACCGCGATTGCTCCGTATCAAGTAGCCTGTGTCAGAAGATGAGATGCTGTCTGGCAGAATAGACAGATGCACGTCAAAAGTCAACAGCCGTGCACGTTCAGGGTCTCGAGGTGCCTCGAGCATCAAGCACATGTGGGGCGTGGATGAGGCGGCATACTCGAGCTGATGATAAGACGCTGAGCAGCAGGTGCACAGCCAACGATACGTCGCAGGCAAATGCAGAGGCTGAGAGGCATGTCATGTCAGCACAGGAGTTGCTGCCTTTGGCTGAGTGTGCACTTTGGCGATTTGGTGGTCGAGGCAATGTTCGAGGCAACGCCGCAACGGGAGCTTACTTTACTGGGGGAGGGGGACTTGGCAGCTCACTTGTTTGGGACTTTCAACTTGGAGCTGCTCATCATCGACACCCACGACTGTACCCGTAGACTCCAGGATTCTCGAGCTCTGAAGGAGCGTCGCCAGTGCCGTCCCGTGACCGCGCTGCCCACCGCGCCCTTGCCCTCGCCCTCAGACTTCGGCGGCCCGTCCCCGCGCTACAGCTGCCCAAGAGACTCGCTTGGGACCTCCGAAACCACGCACAGGCAGCACGAGCCCAGTGTTGACGGCCAGCACACCTCAGGCAGGCGCACCAGAGCAGTCGCACCGCACAGCGCTGGTCGCATTGCTCCCACCGCTCGGCTGCTGGAGTCTTTGCGCCTGCCGGTCGGCCAGACGCAACGCGCTCCGCTCGACCCAGCGCCCCCGGCCATGCTGCATCTCCACTTGCGCCATTCCCACGTAGCCTCGTGAATGACGACCGCGACCCTCGTTCCTACATAGCGCGCCTCCGCGGGCCCCTCGCCAAGCACGAGCAGCCATGTCGTACTACCAAGGCAACGGCCAGAACTACTACAACCCTGGCATACCGCACTCTGCCCAAGCCACACAGCAGCCCTACCAGGACCCCTATGAGCGCGAGCACGGCGAGCAGGCCAACGGCGCTGCTGGCGGATATGGCTACGCCCACCCCGTGCGGCGCAGCAGCAACGCCAATCGCAACGACGAACTGTTCATTGGCGGCAACAGCGCCGCGTCCCCTGCCCTGAGCCAAGGGCCCACGTCTCCCACCGTTGGCAGCTACGGGAGCAGTTACGGCTACCAGTCGCCCCAGCAGCAGTACAACCCACAGAACTACAACGCTCCCGCCGTTGCATTGCCAAACCCGCAGCACTATGGTGGTGTCAGTCGGACCTTCGCCGCTCCCGCATCCTCGCATGCGCCATACGTCCCCGCCGCCTATGCTGATACTGGCTTGAGCAGGAACAGCACAGTCAGCCACCCATACGGCTTCTCTCCCACTTCTCCAACCGCCACATTTCCGTCCCCTGCCGCTTACCAGAACACGCAGTTTGGTAGGACAGCCTCGCTGCAGGGCAGGTCAGCTTACTCACCTCCAGCCCCGCCGCCACTGCCTGTGCCTCCAGGTAGTGCCCAATCGGCTGGAGATGACTGGGGCAGCTATCCAACTCGAACCTCGTCCAATGCCCACTCGCAGTCGTACTACGAATCCTCTCACGCTCCTCTCCCGTCACCACCGAACTACGATCCTGGCTACTCTGCTCAAGACCGTGTTGGCAGATACAACTCAACCTCAAGCCTTCATTCAAATCCTTTACCGCCGACTCCTGAAGTCCCCCCTCATGCTTCACGCGGGCGAACAAACACCGTTTCATCACGCCCCCTCCCCGATCCCCCCACCGAGTCTGACAGCGATGAGTATTTCTCACCGCAGAATGGGCCTGCGTACAACCAAGACCAGCTATTTGACGACGTTATGAACATGACTACTGGAGATAGTCCAAGGATACAGGTCCACCAATCAAACGGAGGTGAATACTACGACGAAATGGGCAGGCGGTCTTCAGGACGAAATGGCGAGCGCACGAATGGCGACCGTCTTGCGCCTTATCCCGTTCGCGAAGTATACACCAGTGACGAGAGCGATGTCGAGGCGGCTGCTGGTCTGGCTGCGCTCAGGATGGCAGAAGAACAAGAAGAGGCTGATGAAGCACGGAGGCGCAGTGGAGGAGCTGGACTTTTCAGCAACTACACAACAATGCCATCACCGCCTCTCAACCACGAGCCGAGCCGAGCTGCCGAACAGAGCGCCAGTGACAGCGACTACGCGCCCGTTGACCTCGGCCTTTACGGAGGCAACTTTGCGCCTTCATTCGCGTACGGAGGGGATCCGCGTCAACTAGCGACTGGAGCTAGTCACCCAGTCTCGTCTTCTGGGTCACAGCGAAGATCTGAGCCTGCCAGCGAAGATTACGATCCGATCCATCCTTTCCCCTCCTTCTCGACCAACGCTCGTGTTGACACATTTGGCACAGGAGGCCTGGAAGAGCCTAGTGCACGTAGGCGGAGCTACGACGAAGGCGACGAGGTCACCCTGATGGACTCTGCGTCTGGGATGTCTACCCTGTCCGGTGCGACATTGCAGTCCACATCCGCAATGCCGGGCGAGCCACCGGACATGTTCTATCACCCTGGAATGACTAATAGACCTTTGCCTCCTCCACCAATAGGGTCAACTAGCGGGACTACCCGTCAAAGAATGAACCACGCAAGCACTAGCTCACAGGGCTCCGGAACATACGAGTACTGGCGTAATGCACCGTCGTCTCGTGGCTCATACCCGGTCGATCCCAACGGCATGCAGATGGTTTCGCCGACCGGACAATACGTTCCACGTTCCACGTCTTTACTTCAGCATGGCAATGGACCTCGCGAGATTCCGCTCCCGAGATCGAAAACAGATGCCGAACAAGGGCACAGGCTGCGTCAGTCTGCCAATCGCAACACGTTCTATGGCGGAGGTGTGGACAGTGATGGCAATACCATGACACCTGCTAGTACTGACGCTGTTGCCATCGATTTGCCGACGCTGCCTACCGGGAGACGCTTCAACCCAGCCAAGCTGTCTACTGGCGATTTCAAAAAGTGTTCGGAACCTTGGGCACTCAGCTCCATCATCTTGTGGCTGAAGACTATGACGGAGGGAGAGAACGATTTGAAAGAAGGGCCAATCCAGGAAGGTCTCATTGCTCTCTTCACCCACAAGGTTCCTACGATGAATATTGCGGATGCGGAAACGTTGAGTAGTCGTGTCGTGCAAGAAATGTACAAGGCAGGAACCTTGGTGCATGATGAGGAATGGCTGAAGTTCTCTTCGACCAGTATGACTGGCGTCATTTTCCAGCTAACGGGTGCTGGCTGCTACGCGCCAATGCTACACACACATGTGAGCGCTGGTCGTTGCTACGCACACCATTGTCAAAGGACACTGAAGAAGATCGACTTGCATTCGCCTGCGGCCGCTGCTCGGTCCGAGGATTGGGCAACATTCCATAAGGTGACAAAGGAGGATCTCGCAAGTGCGCATAAAAAAGAGATCGAACGTCAGAATATCTTGCATGAGATTGTTCAGGGAGAAGACAAGTACATGGACCGACTCGACGTCTTGCGGCGACTTTATCGAGACAGGCTTCTGGCAGCACAACCTCCTGTCATCCCACCGAAGAAGCTCAACAGGTTCATCAATGACGTCTTCAGCAAAGCAGACGCCGTCAAGAAAGCAAACGAGGACCACCTGCTTCCGCAAATCAAGTACAGACAGCAGGAGCAAGGTCCTTGGGTCGTTGGTTTCAGTGACATTTTCCGAGAGTGGATCAGGAAAGCGAAACAGGCGTACGTCGAGTATGCAGCCAGCTTCCCTTACGCAAACTTCTTGGTGCGACAGGAGGCGGACCGGAACATGCTGTTTCGATCTTTCTTGGACGAAGCGCAAGCTAACCGACTATCTGAAAAGCTGCCATGGCAGAATTTCCTGAAAGCACCTATCGATAGGTTGCAACGATACGGTCTACTGATCGACACGGTGATTAAGAATTCCACCGTGGACAACGACGAAAAGCGCAATCTGATCATCGCTAAGGAGGAGATCAAAGCAGTTACGCTGGAGTGTGATGCGCGCGTGGCCGAGATGGATCGCAAGGTCAGCCTTACCGACTTGCAGTCCAAACTAATTCTACGGCCTGGCATGCAGCGTGTCGAGCTCAACCTGGACCATCTGGGACGCGAACTTATCTTCCGCGGTGACCTCCAAAGGATGGGAGGCAGTCGATTTAACTGGCTCGAAACGCACGCGCTTCTTTTTGACCACTACCTTGTCCTGGCAAAGACGGTCGCATATCGAGAACAGGATGGTATCACTAAATCAGAGAAGTACGACGTTTCCAGGCTGCCTATACCAATGGATCTGCTGGTTCTGGAAAGCGAAGATGATGATCCCGTGGTGAGATCGAATTTGAAGGGCATCGCCCCTGTCAACAGAATAGCACCCGCGGTTGGGCGGACGACCAACAGTCCAGGACCAGGCGCACTCCAACACACTGCCACGTCTACTTCTGTGGGCTCAGCAAGCACCGGCACATCGGGCAAGACAGTGACCAATAACCCGAACGTGGACACCGCTAGGGACGAGAAGATCCTACACCCCTTCAAAGTCAAGCATCTTGGCAAAGAGACTTATACGCTTTATGCGTCAAGTGCGGTGAACAGGGACGACTGGTGTGACAAAATCTTGCAAGCCAAAACAAAGCACGCAGCCGCATTGTTTGCGCAGAATGCTGAGCCCTTCCGCTTACGTGTGATGGCTGACGCCGCTTTCGCATACGACAGTGTGATGCCCACACAGAAGGGTATTACGATCAAGGGGACTCCACTCGACCGCTCTATTGAAGAGGTAGAGAAGCTTTTCGCCAACTCAGGTCGACCAGTGCCAATCTGCAGAGCACGTGTCAATTGTGCAACTGCCTTTAACCAGCCCCACGGCAAGCACATCGTCGCTGTTGGTACCGACATTGGAGTTTACATATCCGACTACGACAACCCACGAGGCTGGACCAAGGTATTTCGCAAAGCTCTCGTATTCTCAACACAAAACTAACTAGTACAGGCAATCCAAATCCCACGGGTGACACAAATCGCAGTGCTAGAGCAATTCAGTCTTATGCTGCTCATCTCCGATAAAGCTCTCATAGCATATCATCTCGACGCCGTCTGTCCTGTCAGCGGCGTCCCACCCTCGAACGACTCGACGCGTCGCGCCCCTCAGAAACTCTCCGGCGCGCGCGACATCGGTTTCTTCGCTACAGGAACAATGAAAGACCGCACGCTCGTCTTCTACAAGAAGCGTGAAGGCCTCTCCTCAACTTTCAAAGTCCTTGAGCCCGTCTACCAAAAGTCGACCGAGAAGAAGTCTCGCATCTGGAAATCGGGCCGCACAGAGTTCTTCCGCGAGTTCGACGAGTTCTACATCCCTGCCGACTGCTATACCATCAATCTCTTCCACTCGTCCCTCGCCATCTCAACCGCCAAGGGCTTCGAGGTCATGACGCTCGACAAGAAACAGCCCTGGAGCGTGCCGGACCTGAAACAGCAGCATGTTGCCACCATCGCCTCGCGCCTGACCAACCAAGATCCCCTGGGCATGTTCCGCCTCTCGGATCAGGAGTTCCTGCTCTGCTACGAAGAGTGCGCCGTGTACATCAACAAAAACGGCGACATCAGCCGCTCCGTGATCATGGAATTTGTCGGCAAGGCCAAGAGCGCCGCCATGTTCGGCCCTTACGTACTGCTGTTCGACCCCGATTTCGTCGAGATCCGGAACGCGCAGAATGGCCGCCTGAGACAGGTCATCGCCGGGAGAGACGTCAAGTGTCTTGACGATGGGCTGTCGGGCACTTCGGGCCATCACAGGACCATCAAGATGAGCTTGCAGCATCCGCAGGTCGAGAGGTGTCAGGTGGTCGTTGAACTGGTGCTTAACGAAGGGCAGAAGGAATGAGTGGACATATGCGTGAGCTCGGCGTGGTTGGCATGGATGATGCGATTTGGGTGGTCATTTGCATGTACTGGCTCGTGATTCTGTTTAGTTCGCTGGATACCTTGTGATTTACTCTGATTGATATCATTCAAGCTTGTTTTTATATTGGCGATGTGGCTGATGGGTGTCCTTGCTAGCAGCGCGGCGCTATATAGTCTGCAATAATGAAGCATATTTTGTCACTCGATGTGCAGACGTTCTGCTGAGGAATTGCCCAAGAATTCTTGGTTTAGTATCTCATTGTTG
>JUDZ01009115.1:0-15758 GCA_000812845.1 Stagonosporopsis tanaceti | reverse complement strand
TGACTTATGGTCAATGAGTTCGATCGAGGGGAGCGGTTGCTGACCAGGCTGATCCGCAGCCTGGTGATCAGGCAACAGTAAGACAAGCCGCTAACCCGAGAAGGGCGTGGGCTGAACTTGCATGCGCATAAAGCGTTGTGAGAATAATCTGAGAGTAGGCATAGCTATGTTTCTGCTTGCACTGTATGCGAATGAGAAGGTGAAGCCATTGAAGCAAGTGGGTTCATTGAAGCCAAACAATGCTAGTCGCAAATAAGATCAGGCATGAGCGTGTTATGATGGGAAAGGCCATCAGGTCCTCTCTCAATCCGCTCGATCGATACCATTATGTACATGCCTCGACCGTAGCTAATACCCATCTCGTATTATGCGTTCTCACTATAGCGACTCAATACTTGAGGCCCGCACATCCTTCAGCGAGACCATCAGCGGCTTTTTCTCCCACAGTACAAAGACCCTTTGATCAGCCCAGTCCCCAGTCTCAGGAGAAAGCTGCATATCGAACCGGAATAGTACCTTTGAAATGATCAGGCGCATCTCGTGGTGCGCCATACTGGTCGCAGTTAGCGAATGCATCACCACACCAGTGACTGTGCAAGGATGGAATCTGAACGGAGGCAATACATGCCACTTACTTCTTTCCTAAACAATCCCTGGAGCCGACTGAGAACGGCTGCAACGCCGCTTTTCTATCATTTGCAAATTTCCCATCACCTAGCCAGCGATCGGGGACGAAGGTATGCGGATCACGAAAGTTATGGACAGATCTGTACATGGCATATTGCGGGGCGCTGACAATAGTCTGTCTGCGTTAGCAGGCTGCTGTTGAGTATCACATCTCATTGGCTAAAACTTACGTGCGGTGGAACGAAGTTGCCACAAATCGTCGAACCGTCTATGGGCGTGACATGCGGCAGACCGATCGTAACGGGAGGATAGAGTCTCAGTGCTTCCTTCAAGCAAGCGCCGAGATACGGAAGCGCAGCGATACCCTCGAAAGAAATGTCATTCGACTCTGTGAAGGCACTGCGGATCTCGCGGGTCAGACGCTGCATAACATCAGGGCTTTTGAGGAGGAGGTATGTCAGGCCAGACAGCAGCGTGGCAGTCGTTTCGGTACCTGCGCTCATGAACAAGTCCGCGTTTGAGTCCATTTCCGCGCGAGACAGCTTTTTTGCTTCATCTGAACCCAGAACGAGATCCCACAGGTCACGACCCTCCGTTGTCCGGCCCCGGTTGAGGCGCTTGGAGACTCTCTCTGCGCTGTAGCTGAAGTGCTCAAACTTCAGCCTCTCAATTCTGGTGCGGAACAACGAGAGAACCACGCGAGAGAGCCAGGGGTAGTGATGTATCAGGTTGAACCTGCTAAAGGACCTGACCGATGCGAAGATAACAGATACCCACGGGTCGTACTTGGATTCGTCCAGCATGTGAAGAGATTCACCAAATGTCAAATCGCCCATGACATCGAAAGTGGTGTCTATTTGTAAGAGGGGTTAGCAGGAAGTTGCACAGCATTTCGTGAAGTGCTTGCGTGCTGGACTCACAATTGTAGCTTTTGACCATATCAACTGCGCTCTCAGGTTGCCTTCTTACGGCTTCGCTCAAGTTACCTATCAGCTGATTTGCATACTTTACGAAGAGCGGCTCTTGCTCTTTCAACGCGCGGTCCGAGAAGGCAGACTTGAAGACACTGCGCACGCGCGCGTGTGCCTCAGAGTCCTCTTCCTCAATGAGACTCGCCACCCCGTTGCTACTCTTGCCGTACCAAGTCCAGTGCTTTGGCGGTGCTGACCCTTGCGATACTTTGCTGTTGCTGTGGCCATAGCTGTAAATGTCGCGCCAGGCGTCTGGATTTACAAAGCTGAGCTCATCAGGCCCGGTGCGAACCACGTCGCCGTACTCCTCGTGCAGTGCGAGCGTGTATTTGTGCGTACGGCCGGTCCAGACAGCGATATGTTGCGGCAGACGTGTGAATGCAGAGAGCTTTGGGCCAGGGAAACCGGCCAGTGGGTGGAAGTAAACTCGATACACGCCGCGGATAGTCCACTGGGCGAGGAACTGTGCGCGATTAGTTCTAGATCGTTCGAGTAGTCACCAAGCCGCATTCCAGACGATGTCGGCTTTTTCGAGACCCAGTGAGAGGGAGTACTTCACAAATGTACTCACAAAAGCAATGCTTGCACTCAGGATCCACAACAACGATGCGCTCTGCACCTTCTGCACGATCTTGGAAACAAGCTGTGTAGTTTCTGCCATTCCAGTGCGCCAAACTAATTACTACACAAGTGCAGAACAGGAACATCACCGACTCTCATCTCATTGATTTTATATCAAAACTCTCACCTCTTGACCCCGCGTTCTGCTGTACCCATGCAGGTGACATCATTGCACACCACAGCAGACTCGAGAGCTATTGTTCTGTAAACGGCATCGCGTGCAAAAAAGCCATTGGCACGAGTAGCATGGATGAGAAAGTGTTGGGTGGGTGAGTGCATTTCGTTGCGGGGATCGTGCAAGCGACTGGATGTCGTGTACCTCCGTTCCCTGCTCTGATATCACATGCACCCTGTGATAATGTCGCCTCGCACAAAACTGGCATGGGGCGACAGATCAGGAACATGAGCCAAGAGGATGTGTTGTACAACCTTCATAGTACGGGTGATCTGCATATAAACGAACGATTCACCGGTTCAACTTACTCGTTGAACGCTTCTGGTTGCTTGCAGAGCAGAGCAGGTATGTCCCAACACGCTGAAGTGAGGCTTGTCCCGAACACAGCATGCCGTCTCTTCCGAAAATGGTAAATGCTCGTAATGTCTTTAGATCGTTTTCCTACTCTCGTCTACTCTTCTAACCTGAGTATCCTTACTGCGTTACCACCAAGTACACCTTGAGCCTTCTCATCGCTCCCAGCAAAAGCCTTGGAGATGGCGCCGTAGTTCGCATTCACACTGTGCCACTCCTTCGCGTCCGCCTCCAAGGGAGGGAAGAACGGGTGATCAGTACCAAAAAGCAACCTATCCGCTCCAGACGCTTCGACTGCTGCATTCAGTCCAACCTCGGAGTAAATGACAGCGTCAAGGTAAATGTTTGTCTTCAATATCTCCCACAGATTGCGACGGTTCTCGGTCTTGCCGTGTGCCTTGAGATGACCGTCGTGCAGGATGCAACTCTCGATCCTGCCAGCCAGGAATGGAAGAGTACCGCCGCTGTGTGCAAGCAGAACATTGAGCCCTGTGTGTCGATCCCATACGCCGCTCAGAAGCATCCTTGTAACTGCTATGGTCGTCTCAAGGGGAAAGCCCATTGCCAGTGGCAGCACGTGACCGTACTCGCTGGCCCTGGGTCCGTAAACTGACGTGGGGAGGCCGTAATGGGGGTGCAGGAAGATGAGCTGGTTGTGCTTTTGCAGCGCAGCGTAGACGGGGTCTAGTTTTGTATCGTCAAGACCGGAGCCGAGACCGGAGGTTCCAAGGATAACACCTCGTGCGTACTTCAACGTAGACAGACGTTCGATCTCCTTGACTATGGTGTCGGTATCACTCGACAGTGGTAACGTGCCGAAGAAGTACAGTCTCCCGGGGTACAGTCCGCACTGCTCGTTCACGTCGTCGTTGATCTCAACTGCCTTGGCTCCCGCTTCCTCCGCGGGCAAGAAGTCCAGCCACGGGTTTGCAAGCGAGATTACGCTCTTGTCGATTTTGTGCTGATCCATGAATGCGATTTTCTCAGCAATGTCGTAATACTCAGAGCCAATGGGACGGCCGCGCGAGGTCGATGGCATTGAAGGGTCATCCTCCCCAGGAAGGATAATCAGACGTGAGGAGTCGGGAGCATCAGGGAAGTTGCGAACGTAGGGGACCGTTGTTCGAGAACGCAGAAGGTCCATGTACTTTGGAGGGTACACATGAGTGTGGATGTCGACAATTGGCGCCATGTTGGAGTGGGATGTCCGCTCGTCCGCCTGAATCTTGTGTTGCAATCTTGATGTCTGAACGCTCAGTGGAATCAACAGTAAATGCGATTCGAGGAGGTTTCGATGTCTGTTGACAGGTGATGATTTATTGTCAAGCTTGAACCCTGGCGGGGTAGCTTCAACGAAGGCCCCACTTCACCACATCCCACCTTCCCCAACAAGCGTGGAGCTATGGAGCATACGGGTAACGGAGATGTCCGCGCAGATATCTGGCGACTTTTTAGTCATCGCCGTGGCGCGATTGGTATCGGCAGCTGCAGATGCAATATCTTGATATCGGTTCTGGATAGGTATCTATTGTAATACCTCACGATTGTAACTAAGCGCCAGTCCGCAGAAAGACGTTCGGTGGCTTATCCCAGTCCTTGAACTCATCGTCCACCTCGTACACAATATCACCCTCACCCTCATCTTTAAAGCCTAGCTTTCTATACACTGCTCTACCCATAGCGCTCCCCTCCGTTGTACACTCCAAGTTGCCTCTCCTCTTCGCCTCCTCCAAACCCCATTGCACAAGCTTGCCGGCGATGCCTCTTCGTTGAAAAGCCGGATCGACTGCGCAGAGATCTAGCGTGAAGATGGCAGGGGGACTGCTGCGGTCCTTCTGTTCGGCAACCTCCTTGATGTATGAGATGCGCCTCTTCCAGAGCGATTTGAACATCTGATCAGCGAAGCGGCTGTTCGTGTTGTCGAGGTTCGCAAGCGCCTCGGCCATGTCGCCCGTAAACTTGTCACCATGGCCTTCAACCTCAGAGAATTGCTGCCAGATGGCCATGCCGGCGACTTTTCGCTGTCCTGGGTTCTCTGGATCGGGAACCGTTGCTTTGAGGTAGATTTTATTGGGTTGGCCGTCCTTGTTGAAGGTACCTGACTTCCACCGCTTGATCATTCCTTCGGCATGGCCAGCCTGTCCATCTTTGGTGTCCCATCCTGGATTCATGAGAATCCATACAGCGTCCTTTGCTTGTCGGCCAAAGGCTTCTGATACGCAATAGTTGGCTTGTCTGATGTCCTGCTCGGTCTCGACCGGCGCAATGACAATGTCACCCTGGCTTGTAGACATGCTGCTGAAGTGAGAATGTGAGACGCAATCGGTCTATACGAGATCAAGTAGATGTGCAATGTGTCTGTCAACTTCGAAGGTGCTGACAGCATACATGATGATGCTTGGCTGACCAATACTTAGCGAGTGGACCAGGCTTGGCCTGCTATTAGCTAAGAAAATGTATTCACATGGTCGAGCGTGTGGGATCAAAACCGTGAGGATCGCACAGAGAAAGTCAGGACGGTTCAACGTCTCAAAAAGTGATGCGCCATGGTGATGTGTGCTATCTCCAAGAGAGTATGAAAGCCCGTTTTCAGCACGCGGGCTGAAGCAGAGAAACAGCTTCAAATCAAGATGAATCGAACGCCCATCGACTCTATATCTAGAGACGATCCATGGTGTGCAATGGACAATGGCGAGCTCTATCATGTGTTGCCGGAAGTGTGCCCATTAACACGTACAGGGGTGGCGCGCACGTTCATGACGCGGTCGCGCCTCCCGCGTTCTTACGTTGGCCTAAAGCGGTTTCCGCGTCTTCTCCACAACGCGCCGCCAACAACACAGCAAACCTCTCGCGAGCTTGCTTGTTGTGTCGATAACTCTCCAGACAATTCACAATGGTCGGACCCGTCACGAAGACGCCGGCAAAGCGAGCGCTCGCCGAAGCCTCGAGCAACCGCGTAAATGCGTCGCCCCGCTCAGCAAAGAAGCTCAAATTCGAGAATGGCGACACTTTCAGAGCGCCGCCGGTCAAGAAGGCCAACGGCGCGTTCAATTCGAGTCAGCCGGGGCCGAGCCAGTTCGAGAGCACGCTGGAGCAGATGACACAGGATATCGAGGCCCTCAAGACGAAGAACACAGAGAAGGACCAACAATGGAAGCGACCACCGCTGCCTGAGGACTTTAGCGAAATGACCTCGAAGGTCATCTTCCAGCAGATCGAAGCTGAAGAGAGCGTGTTGAATGGAGGGAAGCCCGCCGTTAAGCTGTTTGGTGTCACGGAGGTGAGTCCATCTGGGCCCCTTCATGATCTGGTACTGACCACATGCGTATAGAATGGCCACTCGGTCCTCCTACATGTAACCGGATTTCTCCATTACTTCTATGTCGCCGCGCCGATCAACTTCCACAAAGAAGACTGCAAGCCATACCAGACTTTCCTCGAGAGCGAATGCCAAAAACAATTCAATCAACACTCTGCCGTCATTGCCTCGGTGCAGATGTGTATGAGGGAAAACATCCTGCGCTTTCAGGGCAACCAGAAGAGCCCGTACCTCAAGATCACAGTGAACGACCCAAAGATGATCAACCGCGTACGGACGATGGTACAGAAGGGCAACGCCAACTACAAAAGACTTTGGCCTGCTCGCGAAGACGGTATCCTCACATTTGACAACATTGCATACGTTTTGAGGTTCATGATCGACACAAAGATTGCGGGTATGTCGTGGGTAGAAGCGCCGGCTGGCAAGTACAAGCTTCTGCATCCGCGAGACCAGCATTCCAACTGCCAGATCGAGGCGCAGATACATTATTCCGATCTCATCGCTCACCAGTCAGACGGTGAATGGGCGAAGTCGGCACCTCTCCGCATCCTTTCCTTCGACATCGAATGTGCTGGTCGCAAAGGTGTCTTCCCTGAAGCAAATGTCGATCCTGTTATTCAGATTGCCAATGTTGTCACCAGGAATGGTGAGGACAAGCCGTTCGTACGGAACGTGTTCTGTCTGGACACAGTCAGTCCCATTGTGGCTACACAGATCTTCTCTTACGCCGACGAAGGTGAGATGCTGATGAAGTGGCGCGATTTTGTCGAAGAAGTCGACCCAGACGTCATCATCGGATACAACATCGCCAACTTCGATTTTCCGTATCTATTAGATCGTGCGAAGCATCTCAAGCTTGCCAAGTTTCCTTATTGGACACGACTGAAGACTGTGCAGTCAAAGGTGGAAAGCTCTAATTTCTCCAGTAAGCAGTTGGGTAGTCGAGACACCAAGACGACCAACACCAATGGTCGAATTCAGCTTGACCTGCTCCAGCTGATTCAGCGCGATCACCAACTGCGAAGTTACACGCTCAACTCTGTATGTGCACATTTCTTGAAAGAGCAGAAAGAGGATGTGCATCACAGCATGATCACAGAGCTCTTCAATGGCGATTCAAATTCTCGAAGGCGACTGGCGGTGTATTGTTTGAAGGACGCGTATCTTCCACAACGATTACTAGACAAGCTCATGTGTCTGGTCAACTATACCGAGATGGCAAGGGTCACAGGTGTGCCGTTCAACTACCTCCTGGCTCGAGGTCAGCAAGTCAGGTTCATCAGCCAATTGTTCCGCAAAGCGATAGATCACCAGCTCATCTGTCCGGATCTACCGAATCAAGGCAGTGGCGAGGACCAGTACGAAGGTGCCACAGTCATTGAGCCAAAGCGTGGATACTACAAGCAGCCTGTCGCCACTCTCGATTTCGCCTCGCTGTACCCAAGTATCATGCAGGCACATAACCTGTGTTACACGACTTGGCTTGACAAGGCGACTGTCGAGAAACTGAAGATGAAGAAGGACGACGACTACATTGTCACTCCAAATGGAGACATGTTCTGCACGGTCAAGACACGCAAGGGTCTGCTTTCGCAGATTCTCGAAGAGCTGCTTACTGCCCGTAAAAAGGCCAAGAGAGAGTTAGCTGTCGAGACTGACCCTTTCAAGAAGGCCGTTCTCAATGGTCGTCAATTAGCTTTGAAGGTCAGTGCAAATTCGGTCTACGGTCTCACGGGTGCCACGAATGGTAAACTGCCTTGTCTCGCAATCGCCAGTAGTACGACCAGTTTCGGTCGTCAAATGATCGAAAAGACCAAGGCGGAAGTTGAGGCGAAGTATACCATTGCGAACGGTTACAGCCACGATGCAGAAGTCATATACGGTGACACCGATTCCGTCATGGTCAAGTTTGGTACTTCCGAATTAGCAGAAGCTATGAGGCTTGGACAGGAGGCAGCGGACTACGTGTCTTCCAAGTTCATCAAGCCCATCAAGCTCGAGTTCGAGAAGGTCTACTTCCCTTACCTTCTGATCAACAAGAAGCGCTACGCTGGTCTGTACTGGACAAATCCAGACAAGTGGGACAAGATGGACACGAAGGGTATCGAAACTGTCCGCCGTGATAATTGTCGCCTCGTCCAGACTGTCATCGAGACTTCGCTGCGCATGTTGTTGATCGACCAAGATCCCGAGGGCGCTCAAGAGTAAGTCAAATCAACATTCTCCTACCCATACCTTTACTTATCAAGCGCAGGTTCGTCAAAGACACGATCTCAGATCTGTTGCAAAACAAGGTCGACATGTCTAACCTTGTCATTACCAAAGCTCTGACCAAGCAAGAAGACAAGGAAGGCAAGGGCGGGTACGCAAACAAACAGGCTCACGTTGAGCTTGCCGAACGAATGAAGAAGCGCGATGCCGGTTCTGCGCCCGCACTCGGTGATCGTGTCGCGTATGTCATGGTCAAGGCCGCTAGTGGTTCGAAGAACTATGAGAAGTCGGAGGATCCTATCTGGGTGTTGGAAAACAACCTGCCCATTGACACGCGATATTATCTCGACAACCAACTTGCGAAACCGCTTGGCAGAATCTTCGAGCCCATCCTCGGCGAGAAGAAGGCCAATTCGCTCTTGACGGGTGAACATACAAGGGCCATCTCTGTCGCAGTACCGACTGTAGGCGGGCTGATGAAGTTCGCAAAGAAAACTCAGACATGCATGGGCTGCAAGAAGCCTCTCACAGCCGCGCACGAGAAGGAGGGCGCCGTGTGCGAGAACTGCCGTCCGCGTATTGGAGAGTTGTACCAGAAACAACTAAGCAAGGTCAGCGAGTTGGAGGTTCGCTTCTCGCGGCTCTGGACGCAATGTCAGCGGTGCCAGGGCAGTATCCACTGCGAAGTCATCTGCGCGAGTAGAGATTGTCCCATCTTCTACATGCGCATGAAGGCGAGGAAGGATGTTGAGGATGCAGGAAAGGAGATGGTACGTTTTGACAAGGATGCCGCGCTCTGGTAGTGATGCATGATGAGATGGCGTTGTGTTGCATGGATACCATAACTGTGTACACTCGATAGGATACGGTGCACGCTACTGAAATAGCTCATTGTAATACATACATTTACTTCTCTGCCTCTGCCTTGTACGTAGGTTGTCGTACGTGTTACTCTCCTCCGCGGGTGAGTCGATATTGCAACAATGACGACAACTGGCACAATAAAACTGCGAAGCTCGCGTTTACTTCTCGAGTGAACTCCCAAATAGTATAAATAACGAGAGCTCTAATTTACAACCGAAGCTAACATCGTGGCTGGACCTCTTCACCAGCTGGTGTGCTAAACCTTGAAGACGTTCAGCGGACAAGCTACGGTAGATTGTTCTCCTTCAGCTCTTGTAGCTGCTGCCGACACAGCATGTCTCCGCAACTTCTCGATCCTCACAGACAGGCGATTATGGCTACCTGAGGTGCACTCGGCTTCCGATTGCACCGCGCGCCGACAACGATGATGGACGATGCGTGTAATCCCCGCCTGGACCCTGACTGATCGCAGATGCACATTTAGGATGACGTGCACGACTTCAGAACATAGGACTCTCAAAACGCGCTCGCGGACGCGCTCGGAACGCCCATATTGACGACCTACAACACCTCCGAACTGATTTAAAGACCACGCACATCACACTCACGCTTGTACAAGACATCGAAAATGGGCAACACACAGTCTACAGTGCGCTACCTGGCGCCAGCTTCGTTTATCTACGACTTCGCTGCGCAGCAATATGGCATATTCTCCAAACCAAACATGCTTGATATCCACAACAGGAACCTCGCGGCGTTCTCCCCGTACCCATACGCAATTGGGGCTTTCTTCTTCCCGCAGCAGCTGATCCAGCTCGCCTGGCTCTGGAAGCTGTGGAACCAAGAAGGCACATCTGCAGACCGGGCGATGATGAACAAGTTCGCCTGGGTCTACAGCCTGGGCAACTTCTGCATCGGCAGTACGTCTTACCTCCTGCTGAAGCAACACCCCCGTCTCTTCATTACTGTACATCCATACACGGACCGCTGACCCCCCGTAGCATGGATGTTCTTCTGGAACTCCAACAACCTCGAAACCTCCAACATCTTCGTCATCATCAACACGGTCGCGCAGCTGGGCTACATCGCTACCGCCCTCGAGCCGCTCGACCGCCGCTCCACCCCCAACTTCCTCACCCACATCGTCGCCAAGACATTCGCAGGCATCGGCGTCCTCGACCTGCTGCACAACACCGCCGCCGCGTACTATGTCGGCGTCGCGCCCTCGGGCCTCGTGCAGATTGCCACGGGCGTGGGCTTCGCGGCCGCGGCCAGCGTCAGCGACTGGATCTTCGGCGGGTGTCTGGTGTACGACCTCGCGGCGCTGGCGGTGGGGCAGGCGGGGAGCAGCTGGGGGAACCTGCTGGGCGGGTATGCGGCCATGACGGCGGGGATTGTGGCGTTTAGGAACTACTTCTAGTATGTTTTTGTGGTGCGGTGTGCAGACGCTGCTGGATGCTGCTGACGAGGCACAGTCCGAAATGGCAGGCGAGCAAGCATGATTATGAGAGGGTTGGCGGGGGTGGTGAGGGTGTGTGATCGGCGCACTGCATGCATGCAGTGTCTATATCGTAGGTCATTCTGTGTATCAATAATAGCGATCTCGTTTCTGTCCTCGGAACGGCATGTTTCTCGTGACAATCTCGTGCCGCGCAATACGTCCATGTGATCAGCGTTGGAGGAACCCGCGTTTCTTTTACGTTTTGGAGCGCCTTAGTGGTGTATATTAGTTGTAGCCACGCTGCCGATGACGGAGGCGGGTACCGCGGGGCGTAGTCCCTGCACTCTCCCCGCTAGATGTACAGTACATGGCACCACCTCCGCGTATCTCGCCTGCATGCCGCTTGACTCGCGGCGCGCTCGATGAACAATGCCAGCCACTACCAGCGTCCTCACAATATGTGGTGCGGCGATATCTGTGAGGCCGTGAGACGGCGCCAAGCCCCAAGCGGCGGCATCTGATCGCGTGCAGACCTGGCGGCGCCGCTTATCTCTGTTACGTTGACTATCACTTCTATCTCCATGTCACGTTGCGGGTGGGATTGTCCGCCCAGAGCACCGTCCCGCCCCAGCCTGCTCGAATCAGTGGCCCCAGCCGCCGTTTACCGCATGGCGCGCTTTGCTTCGTATCGGGGCATGCGAGCCCGGGGATCGTCTGGTCTGTGTGCGGGTGGTGTAGTGGTGACTGGTGACTGGTGACTGGTGACTGGTGACTCTACATACCACTACGCCTTGCTCCGGACTGGCGTTGCTGACTGGTGACTGACGGCCTTTCTTCTCTCCAAACCTTTCATATTTTTCTTCTTGCATTTTTGCGAGTCTGGTCGTGCGCGTCGTGTCCGCGGAGTCTTATCTACGATACAGCCGAGGCCGACGTCACCGCGAGAACGAGGCGAGAAGGGCCGCCAGATACGAGCGCGTGCTCGACGACTGAGTTGCCTTGGTAAAGACGACGAGAATCGAGTCGCTTTATACAGAGGTTTTGCCTGTTTCAACCAGGTCACGACTGCGCCCGCGTGGCTACTCCCCCGTGCCTCCGAGCACCTGACCACCACGACGCCAACAGCAAGAGACGGAAGATCAAGGCCCTTCATTCCTCACAAACAGTCGGTGCGAACCGACCCAGCGGCACCATGCTGCCATACAGAATACCTCAGATCGACGAGCCGGGGCTCCCGCTCTACTGCGAACCCAGCGACGAGCTCCTCGAATCCCTCTCCATCACATTCAACACGTGCATCCCGTCGTACCTCGCGCTCATCTCGACGCTGCTCGGCACCTGCAGCATCGTGTCGTGGCTGTTCGCGCAGCTGCCGCAGATATACAAGAACTACAAGCTCAAGTCGACCTCGGGGCTGAGCGTGTACTTCCTCACCGAGTGGCTGCTCGGCGACCTGACCAACCTGCTCGGCTGCCTGTTCACGGGCCAGGCGACCTGGCAGATTGTCATTGCGAGCTACTACGTCTTTGTGGATTGCGGGCTCACGGGCCAGTGGATCTGGTATGAGCTGCTGCACCACGGGCGCCCGCTGCGGCCGATCTGGGGGCGCTGGCGGAGCGGAGAGCACGATGCAGGGGATGGGAGTGGGGGTCGGAATGGGAATGGGAACGGGGGTGGAGGCATGCAGCAGGTGGCCAAGGGCAAGACGGCAGAAGCAGCACCCGCGGACAAGAAGGACGTTGAGATCCCCCGCTCGGCGCCGCTGGACGCCTTCCGCATCCCCAACTTTGCGCGCTCGCCCAGCGGCGTCAAGGAATCGTACGCCGTGTCGCCCATGGGCGGGCCGCAGATTGCCGCAGACTCGCCCGGCACCCCGTCCAACCGCAACAGCAACATCCGCCGCGTCGCGGGGTCGAGCTCGCCGCTGCTCTCGCCCAGAGCCGTGCTCTACATCAGCATGGTCTTCGCGCTGCTCTCGCACAGCACCCTCGCACACCCCACGACCCCATCGCCCCCCTCCCTCCTCCCACTAACCCTGCGCCCCTCCCCCTCCTCCTCGCACACGCCCACCCGCGTCCTCCTCGGCCAATTCTTCTCCTGGTCCTCCACCTTTCTCTACCTCTTCTCGCGCCTGCCGCAGCTCTACAAGAACCACATCCGGCGCAGCACCGCGGGGCTCTCCCCAACCCTCTTCATCGCCGCCTTCTTCGGCAACCTCTTCTACTCGTCCTCCCTCCTCGCCAACCCCTGCGCCTGGTCCTCGTTCGCGCCGCACTCGGGCTGGGCCCCCGGCGGCAGCAACCAGCGCGAGTGGATCCTGCGCGCGCTCCCCTTTTTCCTCGGCGCAGCAGGCGTCCTCATCATGGACGCCGCCGTCGGCCTGCAGTTTTTGTATTTCGGCGACGGCGAGCTCAAGGACGCGCGGGGGCGCACGATTCTGAGGGATGACGAGGTGGTGGTTACGGTTGATGAGCACGGCGTCCTTAGGCGACGTCGGCTGCATTGGCGCCGTGTTAGCGGTTGGATGCGCGGGTGGGCCCCTGCGGTCAGTGTCGCGGCGACGCCGAGCGTGAGTCGTGCCGCTACGCCTGCGGAGAGCTTGACGCCGAGGGAGAGGAGCCCGGTGGAGAGCAGTAGGAGGAGTAGTAGGAGGAGCAGCCACAGCCACAGCATCCCCATCCAGGGCGGCCGCGCGCTGGACCAGGCCCGCGCCCTGCTCGGCACCGGCAGGCATGCGAGTCCGCGCAGCTACGGCGCGTTGGGGGGGAGTCCGCGGTAGACGCTGCTGTGCTGTCGGTAGAAGACGGACGGCGTTGGTAGAAGACAGAAGGCGTTGTTGCTCGACTGCGTCGTAGTCGAGTGTAGCATTCCCCCCTTTTCCCTTTTTTTTTTCCCTTTCTATCTGGCATCATCATCATCATCATCGTTATCATCATCATGGGAATGGCGTTTGGTATATTGGCGTACTGGCATACTGGCATATGGGGTGTGAAATATGGGGTATGAAATATTGGGTGTGAAATGGATGGATGGATGGATATAGCTTATCACACGAGTATGTAGTGAGCTTACTGCGAGTATGGGTATGAAAGAATATGATTATGATTATGGATTATGAACACAGTTATGGATATGGATAGGGATATGGATATGGATATTGATAAGTATGATAGCTAGGTCCCATACACATCTCACGAAATCATGATGACCACCAACACCCACGTTCTTATTCTGCACTGCACTGTGCTGTTCCATTTCCCTTCCCTTCCATGCCTCCCTTACTCATCCTCTGTATTAATACCGCCCCCCCTATCTTTATCTTATTAATACCGCCTCCCGACCTCGACCCCCAGATTCTCATCCGGATTCGCAAAGCCCCTCGCGCGGGGTGTGGCACTGCCGCCCACGACGTCCTGGGGCGCCTCGCCCTTGTAGTCCCAGCCGCCGTCCTGGGTGAAGAAGTCGACCTCGTCGATGATGTCCCAGAGGATGTCTTCTGCGATTTGCTCCTTGTAGCGGGTGGAGATGGGGCGGAGGGGGCGGGCGTCGAGGTTAGCTGAGGGTTGTGAGGAAGTGGAGTGTGGATGTGGGTGTGAGGAGGTTGAGGAAGAGGAGATAAGCTCCGCCGGCGGACACCAAAACTCCGGGCCCATGTTGACGTGCGCGATGGCGCCGTTGAAGACGCTGATGGCGGGGAGGTAGCCGGCCATGCCGTCGTCGAAGCCGGTGCGGGCGCCGGCTTTGACGGCTTCGAGCGAGGGGACGCTGGCGGGGGGCAGGAAGGCGAGCAGGTTCTCAAAGGCGATGCCGACCTCCTCGCCGTTTCGGTAGACTTTGATGTGTGAGTGGGGCAGCGAGCGCACGCTGACGTCTGGGTGGTTGGGGCTGGGGTGGATCTTGGGGACGGGCCCGCGGTCGTGGTAGGCCTCGACGGACTTTGTGAGCTGGTAGTCGAGCTGCTCAAAGTAGAAGTTGCCCTTGTAGGGGACGGGGATGCGGTCGCGGATGATGTCGAGCGGGCGGTCGAAGGGGTCGGCGGCGCTGGCCGTGTCGAAGCCGTCGCCGAGGTCGACGGCCGGGTTGTAGATGCCCTCGACGACTTTGCGGTGCAGCGACAGGGCGGGCAGCTGGATCTCGAGGCCGATGACGTCGCCCTCAGCAATGTGCTGGTCCGTCACGTACTCGACGGGCGCGGGCTTGCCGTGGGGCGGGCGGGCCTTCATGTGCTTGCTCTTGGCGCCCTTGGGCAGGGGCTTGAAGATCTTGGAGGCGCGCGAGCGGTGCTGGGCCTCGAAGCGGGCGTCGGTGACGGCGTAGCTGTAGCCGTCGAAGCCGACGGGGGCGTCGAGGGGCGCCTCGCGGCGGGCCCAGCCCATGCGGACGTGCGGGCCGGGCCTGGTGTCGCCGGTGCGCGGGTCTTGGGGGTGGTTGGCGCTGGTGTTGGGGCCGTCGGTGGGAATGCTGGGAATGCTGGGGATGCCGCGCAGGATCTTGACCTCGTAGTACATGCGGCCCTCGCGGGCGACGACGTTGGCGCGGCCCATGCGCCAGCCCTTCTCCTGCGAGACGACGGTGGCGCTGTGGTCGAAGTAGAACCACTTGTCCGTGTCCTCGTGGCTCATGCGCGGGCCGTAGGGGCGCGAGTCGGACTGGCGGTAGAACTGCTTGTGGCGGAACAGCGGGTCGGCGACGCAGTGGGTGTAGCGGTAGCCCTTTTTGTTCCAGGCGTAGTCGTGCGGCTTGCGCAGCTCGCGGCCGTCGGGGGCGTACAGGGCGGCGGGCTCGCGCGACACGAAGACGCCGTCCTTGGGCGGGTTGTAGTCGGCCGCCTTGGGCTCGGGGATCGAGTAGCGCATGGGCGAGTCGGCGGCCGCGCGCTTCTGCTTCTTGGCCTTGGGCGCGGGCGTGGGCGCGCGCGTGTGGCCCGACGCCTCGCGCTTCTTCAGCGTCTCGCGCTTCTCTCTGCGCGCGCGCGGCGCATCGCTGCCGGCGTTGGGGTTGGGGTTGGGGTTGAGCGGCGACGACACGGCGGGGACGTGGTCCTCGTCGAGCGGGCGGCGCAGCGGCGGCGGCTGCGGGTCGGCCATGGGTGGGGGGTGTTGATAGCGGAGCTTGGTGGTGATGGCTTGTGGTGATGGCTTGTGGTGATAGCTTGTGGTGATAGCTTGTGGT
>JUDZ01009114.1:0-15710 GCA_000812845.1 Stagonosporopsis tanaceti | reverse complement strand
TTCTTTACAAATAGCATTCCAGCTTGGGTATTTACATCTCGCATACCTCAGATATCAGAGCTCACCACTTCTTACGGAAACTCTTGTCGTGTAGCAGGCGGCTTCCAAGCATAAAAGACGCGCCGATCATGATCGCCGTACCCTGTGAACCATTAGTTAAGATCAAAATCTTGTGTCGCACCCACTTACTGAGAAAACGATCAGCCACCGGTATCCTGCCCTCGTATCATCGTTGGTGATGAGTGCGCTACCAATTGGTGTCCCCACCAGACTGGCGATAGCAACAACACTGTAGAAAGCACCCACTCGCGCTCCCAAATTTTCGTCAGGTGTGATTTGTCCAACGACCGACGGTAACAACGCTGTGAAAGCGCCAGTGCCGAAGCCATAAAGGCAGGCAAATAATATAGTGACGGCGAGAGAGTCGACAAGTAGCCAAACGAAGATGCACATGCACCCTATGAACATGACGATGGGCCAAAGAAGGTTGAGCCTTCCTATACGGTCGCCGAGAAAACCTCCGCTAAATTGATTCAGTAAAGAAAGCGTAACTATACGTTCGGTGATGACTCACAGCACAGCTCCTAGAATGCTACAGCCGTTTAACATGGGCAAGAAGTACCCGTCTACACTATTGCCGGGGTACGCAGCATTTGTGTACATCTCTTGTGTATGTAAGCACGTGTCAGAGATAGGCAATGAGTAGATACTTACTGATGTAGTACGAAGGAATCCACTGCCCTAATTGTGCAAAGAAACCTCCAATGCAGAGGACTGCATAGCGAAGGTCGAGAAAGCCGCGGAAGTCGATGAGAGAACCACAATTCCTTGGTTGACCTTTCAAAATGGGCTTGCTGGTTGAAATTGCTATTGCGATTGAATAGAGAACACTGGGCAGGTTAGATACTTGTCATTGGTTAGTCACAGTCGAACACTTACACGACCTTCAGCGCCGCCACGCGGAGCATCCACTGAAATCCTAGTAGCGGCTCAAGACGTTCGAACATAAGGGGGAACCCGATGCCACCCAATGCTGAGCCAGCAGCAACAAGGCCCATGGCGACCGCTCGCTGTTGTTTGAAGTGTTGGCCAACAACGGTAAGTGCAGGTTGTGCTCCAAAGGCAGCAGCAAACCCAACCAACAGACCTTGGACCAGGAACACTTGCCAGAAACGACCAGGCTGGGCAAAAGATAGAATGAGCAATCCGGCTGCTGTCCCACTACCTGCACCGGCATACAGCCACTATGCTATGTCAGCAGCCGCTTCTGCGCAACTCAGAGCATTCGCACTGACTTTTACGCCGTAATAATCGCAGAGAGCGCCAGATATTGCTGCTAACGAGTTCATCAACGCAATTTGAAGTGTACCGATGAAGGCGATCGTTGACGTCGGGGTGTTACTAAGGAAGTCATCGCTGTAGTAGTTGTTGAAGAAGCCGAAGCTATTCAGCACACCCATGGAAGCATAGTAGACAAGGATGGAGCCAACCACTGTCAACCATGCAGCCACGCCGCCTTCATGTTCCTTGGTGACGCACGCTTCGGATTCAGCCGTGCTGTCTGAGGCTCGACGCTCGATGCAGTTGTGGAACTTTTCGGACATCGTGCAGGAAAAATGACGAATGTCGTGCTGGGAAGAAAGACAGAGCCCGCATTCCGGAAAGCGTCTTCCCTGTACATATACATGCCACTCAATTTCCCAGGGCAAGACGTGTGCTCAAACATAACAGCGGTGGCTCAGGGTCCGTTGACAATGTGATGCCGCTATGTCATCTGAGATACGTCGGGAGGAAAGGAAAGAGTCGGTTTCTTGCATTCGACACAACCGCCCCCTACTAGATCCAAGGATGTCATACACTCCCCTGACAACGGTCGAATATGTGGACTTTCAGGGTAAAGATCGACATGATCACGGCAAGATTGTGGACCCTGGAATGCAGGTTCACTCGTGTAGGGCTCTGCATCCCATAGGTGGGAGGGCTATACCTCAATCGGAATAATGTCCAGGCGTAACACAGGCTCGGGAACCGTATATCTGTAAGAGCGGGTGTATCCCGCAACCAAGTAAACGGACCTATCGACAAGCATGATCAACAATCGTTCCGGGCTTCCGCTTTGGAGCTACGTCATTGACGTAGGCTGTGTGAACGTCTGACCATTGATGTGCAAGGTATCAAACCGAACGTTGCTACTTGTAGTACAACGATCGTAAAGATACCCCAAGGACAGCCACTGGGAACAGGACCCGTCCATGGCAACTTATGCGTCCGGGCCGAACTAGGTCATTCCTGCACGTCATCTGCCCATGATTGGATGTTGGTGGACATCGGGCTCGGATGTCAAAGATCGTGCATTCCGAAAGTAGGAAGGGGCTCGCAGGAGGTGGTTGGCCTGGATGAAATCGAGTAGCAAGCTCAGGACTGACTTTCCTCGTGTGTGGAGAAGAGACGGGCGTCATGTTCCCCAGACAACATCGCATGTTTTGTTGACACCTCGCCAGAGTTTCCCCTGAGATTTGATCATGCCGACATCCTCGTTCCTGCTCTTGTCTCCTGTGCACCGAAATCATTCTCAGCATTACGCATACGAGTCGTTTGCCAGGAAGAATCCGAAGATGACGCTCATCTCTGACGTAGCACGAATGCGGTTTGAAATACTGTAGTTCAGGATGTCATCTGCTGGAAACGCGCCTGGAGCCAAGGAGGTCGCACCAGACCGGGCGAATGCCTCCAAAGAGGATATCTGAGATGCCATAGCTCGATTGGCGGATTGGCTCACAAAGATATCAGATTTCGTATTGACTCTACCCTTCCAGAGCCGCATCTCGTCATCATTCGCATCAAATCCGGCGACTGATGCGCCTTCCCAACAATCATCGCGACGCTACTGCTCATACCTCCCATTCGGAAGTCAAGGCTCGCTATGACGGTGCGACGTTGGTGATGTGTTAGTTTGCTTTGACCAGTGTGCTTAAACAAATCCTCAACGCGGTCGCAGCTGCGAATCAGAAGCTCAGAAAACCAAGAAAATAACGCACGAAAGACGACGCCAGGACCGGAGTGCATCAAGACATATAGTGGCATAAGCATCTGCTAACCCGCGCTGAACCTGCGCAACGGCATCCTAATGTAGTCCGCCAAGACCATTACAGGGTTAGGAAGTGAACATGTCGAAAGGTTGCCGCTCAGACACCACAGTGACGCATGCACAGCGATGGTCCTTATCCGTTGATTTGAAGATGAGGCACTCATAGTTCCTGATGGCAGGGAGAATCGACGAATGGCCTAACTTGAGTCAATGAGAGCGCGGCACTGGAATCGATTCATGGGAAGATGAGACCAGATAGTGATGATTTTCAGGGTGTTAGAATGATCGTCTATGGGCTACCGTGCTGTATAGTCACACGCATGAGCGAGCGTGCCCACCGGCGTCGTTGATCCGTATTGGCTGCGCTTTCGTAGATATGCAGCCTGATTCACCTCTCGTAAGCGGTCGTTACAGGCTGTGTCGAACTTGATTGTCCTTCGGGGCCAGTCTTGAAGACTATAAAGAAGTACGTACCGCAGTGAACGGGAGGCTTACGTAGCTGGGCGACGTGCTCCTAAGTAATTGCGGCTCACACAGGGTCGTTCGATGCGTGAGACCCGTGCAGGTGACATGATTAGTATCAAATTCAAAATGTACGGCTGTAGAAAGTCAAAAATCTGGTGTACTGCAAGATGCCTGGCGCTATGGCATCCAGGTCTGTCGTCTGTCAACATGGTCTCAAGCGTTGCTGGAGCCAAGGTGATCCAGGACAGAGGCTAAACTGTGAGCGTTGGAAGTATCGCCAGCCTGTTTGCGTTGCGGAGCGTGCTGGCGTATGTACACTCGTTGGTTTGGCGAAGATTACTGCCTTCGAGGGGGTATTGTGCCCGTATGTGTTCCGTGGCGTGCGTTGAAGACGCGAAGCTGACCGTCGGCAGCGGAGGGAACGTTAGCGAAGCAGTTCAATTCACCCCACCACCCCATGCATCTTGGACCGAGAGTTCCCGGAAGCTTGGAAGGTCGCAGCATCAGTCGCGTTTGTATATGGCGATGAACGAGCGCGTATTACGAACTTGTTGATGGCGGGTGGATTGAGGGCAGGCGAATGGGCAAGGACCTGCCTAAGCTAGCCAGGGTGATCTCCCGGCAATACGTGAGGCGCCCGAGCCAAGAAAGAGGCTGAACGATAAGGGAGGGATTAGAAATGGCATAAGCAGATCCTACAAACTCCATTTTGCCGTCTGTGCGTGAATACAGGCTCCATTATTATGTCAATGCTGCAAGATTCTGGTCTCTGCTGTACAAGCTTCGTCAGCGGTGCTGTCACTTTTTTTTCCTTTTCCCAGTGACCGGGTGGCTGGTCGGCATGCATAACAGTGCTTCTATTCTGGGTTGCATTTTTTCAGCCTCAAGCCTGGTGTGCGGTCAGCCACATTTGCCGGCTGCAGGTTAAATGGCTTCATAATTCACGCAAGCAGCCAACAGTTCAGCATTTAGGCCACACCACCGCTCGCGAGGGGCGCGCCATTGCAAGCAGCCGAGGTAACATGTACGCTACTTGTGTAAGCCTTACACAACAGCAGGCGACCGAAAGGAGCAAAAAAGGGAGCACGATACCGCCAAGTGGCCAGACCAGTGAGCTATACGAGTCGCAATTTTGGATATGTAGGCGCCCAAGCGTTGGCTGTATTGAAATCCTATACGGGCGTGAGGGTCTTGATGGCGGTGCCCGGTGCCAAGGTAGGTGACGGGTTGATGATGATAGTGCCTGGAAGGAAAGCAGCTGCGACGGAAGCGTCGTCGTGTTCTCACGGTTCGATGATGAAAGCCCCTCGCGTCGCCATGCGGTTTCTGTGCAACTGCGCGGCGCGACCGCTCTTAGTCTGGTGTTCGTTCGTGTCCGGCCTATTCTTGGCAAGAACCGCATCACGGAGGACAGACGCGCCAATCAGACGCCCTGGCCTGCTCAGTCACCTCTCAGTGCGTCTTTCTTTACCTGGCGCGAACTCGGCCTAATAACCCAATTTTGCATGGCTCAGCCCTGCCCGAGCACGCCGCCGCACGCCGTTCATCTCATCTGTAGATAGGCTCCCGGAACGGGTGCGCGGATTCTCTGTCATTTCCTTGCTCATGTCCCTCGCGCGCTGCTCGCAGATCCTACCTCGCGCCCTAAAAACTGTCGCGCTGCCCCCTCTGCCAAATGCTGCGGTCTCTCCCGAAAGCTCTTGCCAGCAGCCACAAGATGAACGCCCTGTCCAGTGCCCCTAGAAGGTAAGCATGCCCCCGGCAAGGTCCCAGGATCTGCACTCTGGGTTCCTGACTGACCCATGCGCGACAGACCCATAATAGCTGCGATTTCCATAGTCACAGCCTTGATAGTCATCTTCAGATTCTTCGGCGATGTACCAGTCGACTACTACCGCAACTACGCCCCTGGCGAATCAGTATTACCCACAACCCTGAAGAACGACCAACCGCAGCCTGGCTACTTCAAAGCGCAGCCGGAATGGGATTGGAAGGTGCCTGACTATGCTGGGTGGAAAGGCTATGCGCGGAATCCGCGCAACCAAGACATCGTCGTCCTGACCGCAAGCGACGGTGGCGGCCACAACAGCGCAATCCCTAACGTCCTCGAACGAGTGCTGGACGACCGCCAGAAGTACTGCGATAGGCACGGCTACAACCACCTTTGGCTCAACACTAGTCGTTACGATATTGGCGAGGCGCACAGGGTACGTCGCCAATACTGAATCAATTCTTGAGCAGAACCCTTGCTGACGTGACTGCTGCAGACCTGGTCCAAGATTCCCGCCGTCTCCGAAGCCTTCTCCCTCTACCCGGAAGCTGAATGGGTCTGGCTCATTGATACCGACATCATTATGATGGAGCCAGATTACGACCTTGTCAAGGAAATCGTCGGTCCCGCCGCCATCAAGCGCGGTCTAATGCGTGACACACCCATTCTCGACGGCCAACTGAAGAAGAACCCCACAAACATCAACACCCCCAAGAACTTCCGTGTTGAGGACATTGACATCCTGATCACACAGGACCATCAGAGTGTCAACACCGGCAGCACCTTCTTCCGCCGCTCTGCATTCACTCGCTGGACTCTCGAAATGATGACCGACTATACCATGCTCATGGGCCAGGACCACAATGGAGCCGAGCAAGACGCAATCAAGCACCTCATGCTTGAGCACCAGCTTGTGCGCAACCATGTCGGCATCTACCCTCAACGAAAATTCAATGCCTACGTCCAAGGCGGCGACAACATGGGCTACCGCGACGGCGACCTGCTTGTCCACTTCGCTGGCTGCTGGGTTGGCGGCAAATGTCAGGAGTGGTTTGAGGAGTTTTGGGGCAAGAAGGGGCACAAGGATGTCTGGAGGCCTGAGAACGGCGGCAAATAATTTACCGGGATACGATTCAGCGAACCCATGAGCGAACGACTTCTATCCGATCGACACGCAAGCATACCCACGACCTTTCTCTTCTTTCTCCCTTCATGTATTCCCCTTCCCTACGGCTGAGCGAGCATTCATAATCAATCACCTGTACGTATACCCCGCAGCGGACAATTCAGAGCGAGTGCGCAAGAGCGGGATCCGGCGTTTCGGGCATAAAGCAAGACTGCAGGCGCTTCGGCGCTGCAACAACGGTGCATTTGAATCGGCGTTATCCCAAATTCGATAATCAACATATTCAAACAGAGCATCCTCACATGTCAATCCCATGTCGTTTGTACGTTTCAGAGACCCATCCCTTGCCTTGCGTCGGCACACGGCAGCCTCAACGTTTTTAGGCTGCCGGGAAGTGAACGGGATTGGGAGCCGGTTGCATTGACATTGCGCAAGGGTGCCACCACGAGTTACTCATTACATCTGTTATCTTTCCTCGAATGCCGGGAACATGCCGTACGATACAGACCCCCGCTTGCTCCGTGACAAGCGGAGAGTCATCAAGCCCTCTTCGTGTGGGTGCCAACTTTACACGCAAGGTATGATGCGTCAGGGGAGTTTGAGCCCGGCAATGAGTTTTCATCAGCATGCCTTTCATAGGCTCCCTTCTCTTCCAACTAGGATGTGTCTATGACATAGCTCTAGTATTCGAGTACAGCATGTTACGATTTCCGATTATCTTCAGTATATGGCTTGAATTTCCGGACAAGCGGCTCGAACTAGGCATATCCTGCTCATGTCTATTCTGCAACCACCTTGCCATCGACCTTTCCACCCTCAACATTCGCACCGCCCTTGTACTTGAATCTCTTCAACCCCCGCACACCAACATCGACCAGGAAACAGCTGCCCGCAAACTTGTCCACTGGCTTGCCATCATCTCCACTAGGTCCGCCACCGCCCGCAGAAGTGATGAACAACTGCGTGCCAACAAAGCAGGGGCAAGTGACCTGGCTGGTGGGAAGCTTAATCTCCGCAACGACCTCGCCTTGAGGCGAGATCCTCAGCACACGGCCTCCATCGTGTAGTGCAGTCCACATATATCCCTCCTCATCGATGCAGTGACCGTCTGGCACCGCGTTCTCGCCATACTTGTTGTCCTTGGGCATGGTGAAGAAGGGGCGCCTGTTGGTGACAGAACCAGTCTTGGGGTCGAAGTCGAACTGGTAGATGATCTTGTCGGGGCTGTCAGCGAAGAACATGATGTTGTCGCTCTGGTTCCATGTTGTTCCGTTGGGGATGCAGATGTCGCTGAGCGGGCGGTCGAGAGACAGGTCGGGGTTGAGACGGAAGACAGCACCTGTGTATGCGTTTAGTATCTCGCTTCATGTTGCGAGGCAGGTCTCGACTCACCGTCCGACCTCATCTCCTCGACCAAGGGGTCGAACATGAAGCCGGCCCAGAAGCGACCCTGCGAGTCGACTGCGCCGTCATTGCCACGGAACTTCTCGTGCTTGTTCGCCTTGATCTCATCCTCTGACCAAACCTTCTTGACCCATCGGTAGTCTCCGGTCTCCTTGTTTGCGATTCCGTAGCCGTACTTGCCACCGAAAACGAACTCCTTGTCGTTTCCTTCGATGTCTGCTGTGCAGCTGTACATCGTCAGCTCTACGATTCCCTTCTTATAGGCAATTGCTAGACTACGCGTTGTTCGACTCACCCTAAAGAAATGTCAAGCTTCTTCACAAGCTTGTGGCTCGAAGGCCCCTTGCTGATGTCTACGCGATGCAGCTCCTGCTTCTCAACGTCGAGGAAGCGTACGGTGTTAGTTTCCTCCTCCCAGAACGGACCCTCGCCGAGCGAGCAGTACGTCTCGATGTACGGCTAAGATCATGTCAGGGTGCGTTTCACATTTTGTGCAAAGACGAAAGCGTGACAATGTGTTTGTTGTTGTTGCATCTCGCCGTGACCTCAGCGGGGTACAACGGAGCTACCCCTCCACATCACAACTGCGCTTGAATCTCTAGACGCATATTTGGAACGTACCTCTTTGACTTCGTAGATTTTTACTTCAGGCATTGTGAGCGGATACGTTTGCGGCGGGATTGTCCTAAACTAATGTCTGTGTTGTGGTGGAACTTATAGAGGTACTTTTAGCTCTTTACCCTTTTGTTGATGGCGCCTGCTTCGACTTTCCGAATGACGTCCCGATGAGCCGCCATTGAACGCTCGGCAACAACTCCAGATGTTCTATCACAACATTTCCTGCTCGTGTTTTGTTACAATCACGGCACAGTCGGGACGTCAAGCAGCCAGATGGTACGCTCACGGAGTGTCGCAATCTATTGCCGCCCGAGCACCAGAGCACATCCATGTACAAAAGACAATGCGCTTTCGAGGCACAGCGCTCCTGATCTGCCTGTTTCTGAAGAGCGTTGGGTTGTTTTCAGACGATTTTACCCATCAGAACAACACCTGGCAGGTTCACCGGTTGAGCGGTCCGGACAGCCCGTGCTCGATTAGGCCAATAGAGCAGACACAGTCCCGCCGTTCCGTGAATGGATGATGGGTTCTGTACTGTGCTGGTATTGATAAATGCTACATCTGCTTGCAGATATAGAATATGTAAAGTGGGTATCTTCTAATGTTGAAAATCTGTCTAAGCAGCAGCCTCTTTCTGCTTTCGTGCGTCATCCTCTTCTGGCGTCCGAGTAGTCAGCTGAAGAGCGTGGATGCCACCTTCTTGTGCCATCTCGTCCTTCATCAGAGAGTTGACCATGCGGTGGCGTGCTATCTGAGGCTTGCCCTTGAAAGCTGAAGAGGTTATGACCAGACTGGTGGATGTTAGCTGCCTTCATCCTCGGAAGAGTAGTGGTTGGGGTAGTTGTGTACCGGAAATGCGTCTGTAGGAAGTCAGTCATGTTTCGAACAGGTTTGCACAGGACAGTTGCCATACCTCTCTGCTTGTGACACCTTGCATGGCTTTGTGATGTGCGTGCTTGTGAGAGTCGTTGAAGATTTCAAAAGTGCTTGGCTTAAGTGCATCTCCAATCTGCTGGCCAGTTAGTCTTGGTGTTATACGCGGAAGCTGAGGGAGCTGGAGTAGCCGGTGCCAGTCCGAGGTCGTGACTTCCCTTGGCCCGCAGAGCGTCCTCCATCGGCGTCATGGACTGAGCCATGGCTGACATGAACCGAGTGCCGGTCTGGACTGATCGTCGAAGGAACATCAAAGGTGTGCTTGCGTGAGATGAGGCTCAATTGTGCAGCCAATAGGAGTGACTTGGTTGGTGATGCAGATTTGGTGTTGAGTCGGGGCATGATCTGGAAGCCGAACAAGGCGCCAAGCTACGGACCGCGGACCGGGGAGCTCACGAAATGCGCGTCACCGATCGAGGAGCTTGAGAGCTGCCCTTGCGCCGCAATTGAGGGCATCTACGGCGATAGAACAACCGAAGCAGTCGACTATAAGCTCTCAAGGGCCATCTCGATGCTTCGGCAGGAGAATTGAATCCACAGAGCTTGCCAATGGGCAGTTAGAGCAGCCCCAACAGCCTCAGTAGCCTCAGCAGCGCGGCAATGACCCCAGCGCTCGCTGCACCGCATCCCCACACAACTGCCGCTGCCGTTGCCCGACGCCTTGCATCTGGAATCGAATGCGCTGATCCTGGGCGCTGCCGTTGCCATGTGGGCGCGCAATTTCCTCTCTCGCACGCTTACCAGGCACTCGACGACTGCTTTCCCAAAGTGCTCTCATCCTGTGGTCTTTATTAGAATGGCGTCCACCCTGCCCCGCCTGCCCATCTTCGAGGCCATCAAGGCGCACGATGCGCAGAGCACCGCCGTTATCCACTCGCTGTCTGGCCGACGCTTCACGTATGGCGAGCTCGTCAACGATGTCGCTGCAGCCAAAGACAAGCTGCAGCGCAACACAGGCGGCAAGAGCGCTGAGGGTGAGCGCATCTCGTTCCTGGTAGAGAACGGATACGACTATGTAGGTGCGCATCCCTTGGGCCCATTCTGTGCACACTGCGGTCGAGACAGCCATTGACCATTGCATAGTGACGCTGCTGTCGATTCTGGCCGCCCATGCCATCGCTGTGCCCCTGTCGCCCACCTTCCCCGCCCACGAGCTGCGCTACATCATCGACCAGAGCGAGTCTCTGATGCTCCTCTCCTCGGAGAAGTTCCAAGACAAGGCCGACGAGATATTAAAGGAGGACATGCAGACAAGCCCCATCAATTGGAAGCGCGAGAAGATCATGATGGGCAAGACGGACGATTATGTCACCCTTGAGGAGCCAACGAGCACCAAGGGTGGCATGATGCTCTACACATCAGGCACCACGAGCAGGCCGAAGGGCGTGCTACTGCCCCAAGATGTGCTGACGGCTCAGTCCAAGTCGCTGCTGAAGGCTTGGAACTACACAACTGAGGACGTGCTGCTACATGTGCTTCCTCTGCACCACATTCACGGCACCGTCAATGCACTGCTAACGCCGCTGTTTGCTGGTAGTACTATCGAGTTTCAGTTCCCCTTCAACGCTCAAGCTGCGTGGGAGCGACTTGCAGCTCCGTTCCTCCCAAACCCAGACCCGGCGAAGAAGCCCATCACCTTCCTCACAGTCGTACCCACCATCTACACACGCTTTATCTCGTCGCACTCCAGCCTAACACCCGAGCTTCAGGCTGCGACAAAGACCGCTCTACACCCCTCGAATCTACGACTGAACATCTCCGGCTCCGCTGCGCTCCCTACACCTGTCAAGTCGGCATGGACGGAATTGAGCGGCGGCAATGTGCTTCTCGAGCGCTATGGAATGACAGAGGTCGGCATGGCGCTTTCGTGTGGACTCGACTTTACTGACAGAGTCGACGGCTCCGTCGGCTGGCCACTGCCTTCAGTGCAGGCACGTCTTGTGGATACAGAGACAGGAGAGGTCATCAAAGATGGCGAGGAGGTTGACCCTTCAACTGGACGTGAACGACATGGAGAGATCCAGCTACGTGGGCCTACTATCTTCCGCGAGTACTGGAAGAACGCCGAAGCCACAAGTAAAGAGTTCGTCGAGGACGCGGATGGCCAGGGCAAGTGGTTCAAGACTGGCGATGTCGCTGTCCGCAAGAATGACGAAGGCGCATGCAAGAGCTTACAAGAATGGGCAAAGGGGCCGCTATACTTCATTCAGGGCCGTAAGTCTGCCGATATCATTAAGACCGGCGGTGAGAAGGTCTCTGCACTCGAGATTGAGCGTGAGATGCTCTCTCTGTCCTACATATCCGAAGTCGCTGTCGTTGGCCTGCCTTCAGAGGCATGGGGTCAGAAGGTCGCTGCCGTTGTTGTACTTTCAGAGCAGGGTAAAACAGCAGGCAGGGGAGGCAAAGCTTGGTCTGCGCTGGACATGAGGCGCGCGCTGAAGGACATCCTTGCCAACTACAAGATTCCCCAGGAGATGAAGGTCGTCGACACTATCCCGCGGAATGCCATGGGCAAAATCAACAAAAAGCAGCTGGTCATCCAGATCTGGGGCGAGCAGCTGGAGGGAGGAAAGGAGACCGGTGCCGTGCAGATACCGAACGGGAGTGTATAAGAATTGTATTAGAAAAGATCATCTGTACATAGTTCTCGATCACGCGAGCACACATATAGAGTACAAATCACATTAGAGCATATTCAACCAGCCATAACGCACTCTCCGCTACCACAGGATTGTTCCTCATGTCTCTCCACGCCCCTCCATCACCTCACACTCACCCTACCTCCTTCTTCACAACGGTATCAAAAGCCAAAGCACCGACCTCAACTGCCTCGAGCTCCCCCAAACTCACCGAGGTCCCCCCGTCATACCCTGCTGCACCCTGACATGTGCCACGCCCGCGGGCGCAACCAAGCTTTCGCCCAGCCCTGCCCAGTGCAAGTCAGCGCCAGCCCAGCGCACCCCGCGTCTAGTGCCTTGGGAAACGTCACCGCTGTGCCATCCGCGCTCTTTCGCTCCTTGACCGATGCGATCTGACGTCCAGCTAAATTCTATGGTGCGAAAGAAGAGTGACGTATGTAGGAGTGAGCGGGTAGGTCGGGAGCGGCTGGATCTTGGGATGGATTATTATTGGTGGTATTCGGTGTGGGCGTATACTGCGCTTTTGGAATCCAGCGCGATATGACGGGATGCTCTTGTTGTATCGTACGGAGAAGCTCGTTTCCCTTGAGTGGTCATTCTTGGGGACGACAGGCCCCTGAGTTGGCTACAACACCCACAACGGCTTTAACGGATCTAGTTGCGCAGAGCCAAGGTTGTGTACTTTGTCCATAACGACCTGAGTCCTGACAACATCGAGTCATTACTCAGGACGCTAGGGGCTTTCCCAACGGACTCCTTGAGATTTGCAAGAGTGTGTGATGAACTTCAAAAGAGGCGCTCGAAGTGGCAAGGATCGGTCATCAGCTTCGTTGAACTGCTAGTCGCAAACATCGTCACCCAATGGTGCGAACAACACCCTGGGCAAAGCTTCCTTGACCTCTCCCAAGATGAACGCCAGGGAGTATGGGAGTCACGATACACCCAAGATGAGGCTGGAACCTCGATAGTCGGAGTCCTGAGGTATGATGCGCGGGAGAACTGATCTACCATTCACCGTGTCCGTTGTGACGATTGCTTTGTTGTTCCCTTCGTAGAAGATGAAGGCTTCTGCGACATCTGGAATCTTTCTTGGGTCAACGCCTGTGAAGGCCTTCGGAAATGCATTGATGTTGATCATGTCGGCTTGGTTGGTCTCCACATTGATGAACGTGAAATGCATGATGTAGAAGACTCCAGTTGACTGGTACCCTGTATTAGACATCGTGGGCCAAACGACAAGCTTCTTCTCGTTTGGGAAAGCAACAGAAAACGCAAGTCGGACGAGTTGTTGAGGTAGAACGGCATTCCTGGTCGTAGGCATGGGGACAGGACGTTTGTCAAGCATCTCACAGAGGTGCTTGACGATGAGTTCACCTCTGGCTCTGGCTGCAGCATCGTTGACTCCACCTCCACAGTAGAGCTGAGGGATATTGAAGTACTTACAACCTGAGAAGAGCTGATTGGTCCCCTCGTTGATGATTTGCGTCTCGAAGTAAGTTCGTCTTTTGTTCGCAGTGAATCTGAGGCGCTTGTGCTTTCTTCCTTGTATGCTTGGTAGATGTAGCCAGTCTTGCATAGAAGCGAATTGCGCAGGGAAGTTGGTCGGGCCGAATTTCTGGATGCGACAAGCACTATGGAGCCAATCTCTGATCCTGCGTAGATTTCGGAATGCCGGGTTGGTGTTGATCTCCTTTTCAGACACCTCGTACTTCAGATCAAGCTCCAGTGGAAATTTGTCGTCAACATCGTGCGCTTATTGACCATGACTCGTAGTAGCTTCCACGGTTACCAACCTGGCACGGCGAGGTCGAGTTGAACTCTCGCTATGTAGTACGCTGCGAGACAATGGCCGGATATTCGTCAGCATCGTCTTCATTTGCGCGCTGCTTCTTCTCCCGGCGCCTTGTGTGGTCGAACGAGCCTTCGTTACTAAAATCCTCATTGGATATAGGACGCTTCCCTCTTACCATGATTGCGCGGTATCCAAGGTTTTGAGAAATGGCAACTGCGGCGTAAACTCTCAATCGGGGTTAGTTGAGGTTAGGGACTGGTTAGAGTCTGTAAGTATATAATACATACAGAATTTTTTATAGCACATTCATTTGAATTAAATACCTACATATCGAATCCACGTGACTATGTCAGCCGAGGTTTTGGGCATGTCCAAATGACATGCCGCCTTGTTTTCGAAAGGTTGTATGCCTGCCAAAGTGGTCCAAGCTTCTTTCCTAGTCGGGCCAACGCACGTGACTAGTCTCGACACTTCGATACGGCCTTGATGAGGCACTCTAGTGGTGGACAAAATACTCCTGCAACGCTCTCGACCATGGCCACGAACATGTCACCCCCACAGCGTCCCCTCAACAACAGGGAGCTCGTCTGGGAGAGCACTTATTACCATCTCTGCGATCTATACGCATCAGGCAAACGCGACGAAGCGCTCGAGCTTGCGTGGGAGTGCTACCAGGACCCGGTGATACCGCTTCTCCTTCGCACTACCTGCTGCATGATCCTTGGCACATCGGATGGCGACTACCTGACGTTTGCGCAGGAGGGCGTTGAGTTTGCTAAAATAATGGCAGTATGTCAATCATTGCACCATGTTTATTAGTAATACTGAAGTTCCACAGAACAGTCACCCGGAGAACCGCAGGCTACAAGCAATCCTCAAAGAAGCCCAAGAGGTGCTCGACCTGGCTGAGCAAGACAGCAAAGCAGATCACGAGGAGGCTGTAGCCGATGCTGACAAGGCCGACGCCGATGCTGCTGCTGCCGCAGTTACATCTTCCGCCGATACCGTCCTTACAGCCGACAGCCGAAACGGAGCATCTTGAAGTTCATGACGATCTGCTGAGTAGTCAGTACGCTGAGCAGCTGAATGGTAATTGGGAAGCGTCAAGCATGGTTTCTGAGAGTGAGTTGCTTTCGAGATCGTCATAGTACGATGCTAACTGGTCGACAGCTGGCTACCATACCAAAGACTCTGAGGATACCGACACAGAAAGAAAGACCTAGGCTGGGGTTGCCTGACAGAGCTTCGAGTGGCGGAGGTTGATCGTTCTTGATGCCTTGAGGGGGCTGGTGCGATGTGGCTCAACGACTCAGATTTGGATGCGGAAATGCCAGCGAATGGGTGTCAGCAGCTGGGTCATGGGCATTATGGTGCAGGGCTGGGCCAATGAGTATCAGTCTTGTTTGCTGCAGGAGGAACGGCGTCCACCTCTGAATTTTGCATACTTTAGAGGTCCCTAGCAGAATGCTAACATGACATGACTTCAGCTGCCTCCTGTGTTCTAGGACATACCTCTTGCGTTAGCTTATGGTTTCGACATACAATAATGTTTTCCAAGCGCCTAGTTGCAGGGTATATGGCAATCTTTAAACAAAAGGCACGGCGCACGTCATTTGTGCATGTGCGCCAACGAACGTTAGGAAATTCGCCATCCATAGCCCTCACTCCCACCTCATCCCCCAATAACCTCATGAGAGCGAGTGCTGCCAGAAACATAGCAGTCATGACTACTAAAATGCTTGATGTCCCGTGTTAGAATAAGCAGAATACGTAACTTCGAAGAACAACTATAATTAAAATGTCGCAGTGCCGAAGGCCTACATTATCGTCCCAATTTAGGGGCTCAAGTGTGCGTACATTTTGGCTCCTTTTTG
>JUDZ01009113.1:0-15708 GCA_000812845.1 Stagonosporopsis tanaceti | reverse complement strand
GGTGGTGCAATGGAACGAGAGAGCAGGTGGATATTGGCGTTCTGCTGTGACTGCCATATCGAATGCGAGCGATGCTCAAGCACTTCTTCATTTCAAAACCATCGAATCCTTACCTCAAGCCGACAACCAACCCACTACCGTGACCAGCCCGAGTGAAGCCATGGCCTAAAGACCTCTTAGATGTCCGCCCCCCGCCTTGCTCGCCGATTGAGTGAACCTACCACGTCTCCCGTCTCATCTCGCTCCAAGGCCATCATCAGCTCTTCTGCTCCACCTAGCGGCTTTGGTCTCCAGAAACCGATGTCGCATCATGACACATGAACCTGCGCCGCTCGCCCTCATGCTTCTTGATTTATGCCTGCTCCCACGCGGTACTCCTCCATCTCTGCAGCCGCTTCAATCTGCGGATCGCACTGACCTCGTCCGTGAACGCTCCCTTGCTGTTAATCCAAAAGGCCTTATCAACATCAAGCTCGTGTGGGTGATGGTACGCGCGTAGATTGACTTGACACGGCGCGCAACGGTGCGTGACGAGCTTGGCGAGGGCCACGCCAAAGCGAGAGAGGTAGGGAAATTCGGTGTTAATCTATACAACAGCTGGACCAACGCCGGTGCGGGGGCCGATCGTCGCTAGACAGCGGGACCCAGAGCGTTCAGACCGTGGCGTTGGGAGCGTGCGGCAAGCAGGCGCGTGCGGAAGGTGAATGGCATGTCGGGGGAAGAGATTCTCACAGCATCGTGCTCGTCTGTGCTTGCTAGGCTAGAGGGGCTGTTGATATTCGTGTCCGGGCTGTGGGCGTGACTGTCTTCTCCGTGAAGACCTTCAGTGCGTGTCCACTCTCGGTTTTCCATACGCTGCATCTTGTGTTGCTGTGCGGCGTGAAGGGCGAGACGCCCTTGTTCGCAACGTCCAGCGACCATGCAGTCTTGTTGAGCTGGTTATGTTCATGCTTGAGCTGGTCTGCATTCTGCTGGCGCTTTCATAGCTGATGCTGCACTTGTCCCCTACGAAAATGACCATCACATTGCGCGCGAGAACAATCTTCTGCCCACGGAGGTGGAATGACTGTCCTGGAAGACTTTCGTGAACGAAGTCTTGCAGGTTAGACCGATCTACACACAAGTCAACAAGAGATTCGTCTATGGAGAACTCCGTCTCAATAGACACAATACGATATATCGACATGGAAGAGGCCTGGTTCACGGCTGTCATCCGGAGTACAGTCAATGCGCCGGTTTCTTTCAAGCCAGTTTAACTTGGCTAGCCTCGTTTCTAGCATGTGTTGTTCATTTTGGCAGCTATGCAAGCCGGATTAGGAACCACGATCTTACAGGAGAACGTGGCGCACGGTTTTACTATCTTCGCCCCTTGTGGGCCATCTGGCGGCTGTAGGTATAGCTCATGTTCAGAGTTTCCCTAATAGCTTTTGTTATGAATTAGGTTCAAACATTGAACTATGGGAGAAAGAAGCTGGGTCTCCTTAACCGGGCTGGACAATCGGGGTAGGCAGTTCCTCTCGTCCTTGGACCATTGACAAGAATGCTTCGATACGGAGCAACGAACATAACACAAGTGAGACACTATGTTTGAATGGAACTAGAGCGATTCTGTGTGGGACACGGTCGATAGAGCGGCGCTCATGTTCGATTCAGCGGGGAGATTGTCACTTATAGTCCTTGATTCTCATAAAAGAGCTGCCTGGCAGTGTCAAAAGTTTCTTTAGCGGCACACAGTCCGGTCCTTCGCAACAAGTTTCCCGGCGATGGTGCGCAGCGTGATAGCACGACACGAGTGAATTTCGGGATGGTGATGACAGCCACGCCAAGCTCCCCAGCGCACACGTGACCTTCCGCCGCGATTTATCCGGCCACCCCATCTTCGCGCGTTCCTCGACACCACCACCGCTTCCTATCATCATCACACCTTTGCGCAACTCTGCGCAGTCCTTCCTCCACACTCTTCCTCGACGCGATCGCACCCTCCGCCCCGCTCCGCCCGTTGCGCGCATCGAGTTCTCGACTTAGGCCCATCATCCTTGCGCATTTCACAAGGCCCCTGGTGGTAAAGGTGGGCGACTCTGCCCCCGAGGGCACTGTGCGTCTGTCGGCTGCTATCAGCGGGGTGGGTTTTCGATCGTTTATGAAGATCGCGCACTCGGTGGTTGCGACGGCCGAGGTGGACAGCACAGAGTCAGGGCTGCTCCGAAGCCTGGGCGGGTGGGATCTCTTGCGCACTGCGACAGTTTCGTTGACCGCTGCTGCGCCAAGGGGGATCTGGTAAGTGCAGGCGTGGTTTTGGATAGTTGATATGAATTTCAACCTTGGCTTTAAGGCGCTTGCCTACCCTGTTACAGGCCCCAATTCCGAACCCGTGTCGCCGTGCCCGTGTTCTCTCGTTTTCCGGTGTGATGGCGCGCTCAAGCAGGCAACACTCCTGCTCATTGCCAGAGTGCCGACAGCCACTGATACGGAAACCACGTTCGCTCTGCAGTACGACGCGGATAGCTTGCTGTCCAGCGCCGTCAGATTGACCAGCGGTAATGAGAATGTTCCGCAACCGCAGCTGGACCAGATCCTACGTGACATTGCCAACAAGCGCCCGGACGTCAAGACTCTCAACCTGTCCATGAGCCATCCGTGCCCTCTGTGGTGTCCAGACACCACATCAACATTCAGTGTCAGGCCTGGACATGAGCTTGCTTTCGAACAATTTGCGGACCTTGCCAAAGCAACCACAGTGCACATCGTTTTCGACTACAAGCACCTGCGTAAGGAACACCAAGGCATGTTCAGAGCGTTCAGCAAAGCAACGAGGGGTCTGGGAGCCTACCCTGTCGAAGCGTCCCTTGTTGAGAAAGGGTTGAGGAAGAAAAGCTGGGAGGTGTTCACGCCTGTTGAAGTTGCTGGGGCGCCGCCCGCTTACGAGGGCTCTCGCGCTCAGAAGCGGGCAAGACAAGGTAATTTGCTGAATACCTGCAGTCTCGACTAAGCAGCTAACGTTCGCAGTGAGCCCCAGCTCACCCGTGCAGCCATCGAAGCGGCTCACCCCTCAGTCGCCTAATGGATCGCACTCGTCCGAGAAGACCATACCATTCAGTCCGGTGACAGCAGCTGAAGCTCTGACGCAGGTTCTGCGAAGAGAATCACCAGGGTACGACTTCCAGACGGAGGCGATCAACGCTGCCATGGAAAGACAGGTGCCGGCCTACCTCCACAAAGTCCAAGCTCTGCAGAACGAAGCAATCGAAGCCGCGGTTGCCAGACAGCTCCCTGTCTATTTCGACAGAGCCCTGCAGACTGACGCTATTGACGCCGCGGTCGGTAAGCAGCTCGACACAGTCTTGCGGGCCCTCCTTCCCGACGTCCTCGAGGAACTCTTTGCTCCACAACCCGTGCCCAGCTCTCCAAGCGCCTCCTTCACGTCCATCGATTCACGCGGCAACAGATACCCCAGGCTCCCACCCCTCACACCCATCGGCAGAATCATGATCCCCCACCTGCGCACCCATCTTAGCGACGAGTTTCAGAAACACCAGTCGGAACAACTGCAACGTTTTGGGAAACGCGTCGACGAGACCCTAGACCGGCTTGAGACCTGCGCGTACGACGTCCGCGCTCGCGAAACCGCAGACTTCGAGGACGTCCTGGAGGAACACAAAGCCGACGTCTCGCTCCTGCAGCGCGACACCATCGACAGCCTCTGGCGCGAGACCGAGGACGTGTTCGCCCGCGGCAAAGAGGAGGGGCTGGCCCTCAGCGAGGACATCAATGAGCGTCTGTCTGAGCTTTGCAATAAGATCGAGCGGGTTAAGAGCGTGAGGCTGAGGAAGATGGTGCGGAGCGAGGTGGGCAAGCAGATGGCGAGGAAGAAGGGAATACGGAGGGGTGTGGGGAGTGCGAGGGGTAGGGCGAACCATGCGCTGCTGGGGAGGCGCAGGGAGGGAGAGGAGGGGGAGTGGGTGGACTGCTGATGCTAATGTCGACGGTGTCGTCGTGTTATGTTGCGTTGTCATATCAGATCGCACGATCTGGATACAGCCAGCCATCTATACATCGCCTTGTAATACACCATCTCAACATATCTTCAAGACCCCGACTCCAATTACCACCCCCGTACGCCCCCACCGCCCCGTACAGTCAGTCGTCCTCCACCAGCGATTCCCTCGTGCATCATCGACTTCTCCCGCCGCCCCCCACGCGGCGTTTCCCTCGCCATCAACAACACTGGCGGCGCAACCCAGCTGCTTCTGCTGGGCCTCGCCCTTGGTTCCAAGCGCAACGCCTTATTGCACAACTTAATCATTGGGACAGTGTTGACGGGCTCGTCGAGCTGCTCCGTGATCCCAATCGTGTCCATACACATGTTAAGGGACAACTTGCAGAACGCAAAGACAGCGACGAAAGCCGTTCCCAGTCTACCATCGCGCGACTGGAGGGAATCAATCCAGATCCCCAAGAGCCGAGAACGCGACCCTAAAGCGAAAACCACGCAGTCTTACCAGCTCTACGGACGAAGAAGATAATGACTCTGATGAGTCTCTTACCACGGAGCGAGGAGATGGAAATATTGTGCGAGGAGCGTACACCAAAACCATGGCCTCCGTGCATCGTAACGTCAATACGCTGCGAGATTAGTTTGCGGGAACTTCTAAGGACATCACCTCACTTTGTGAGGGCTTAGGGGATGTCATGCACACTGCAGCTAACTAGGGTCCGCAAAGCTCAGGTTTATCCAAGAATCTGGCATTTACTGATCCGATCTTCTATCAGTCGTGTAATCCTGTGGCAAACTCCGATCTGCGATATTGGGCTTGTCCAGCTTGGCAAAATGCCTGTTGTGGTAAAAGTTTTGGAATCGGTTGATTTCACGAGGTCCTTCGTGTAAGGGTATGCTTGTTGACAGTTGGCTTGTTGGTCTTTCCCACCAATGATATTCGCAGAGTCATCCAATGTCACGCAAAGTACTTTTGAATATGTTTCAACGGCTCAACAATCAACAATAGCGAGCCCCCGCAGATCTCGGCAGGCTCTCACAGCATGACCCTCCTTTGTCTGCGCGCCCTTTGTTTCCGATTCATCTGAAAGCCATCATGTTTGTCATTGGTCTTATTTCATGATTTTTCTTTCTTCGTTTTCTATGTGTCAACCTTGAAGCATCTACGCAGCAAAATGTTACGGTCTAGAGCGATCTTCAAATGTCATCGTACACATTTTCTGGCTCCACGTTTTCTGCAGTCTTTGCTGAACCAAGCTCGTCGAATGTCCACCCGCACCGCTTCGAAGATTGATTACCTTAAGATCGAACAGAAATGGCAGGCAAAGTGGGATTCTCGAGGAACCAAGATACAGGAAGAAAGAGATGTGGATCTTGAAACAGATTCTATGGTTCCGTTCTATCTAGGCCATATCCGCCGACAAACCTTGATGGGGACATTGCAGTCGATACTATGCTCTATGAGACGAAATGTTGGTTTTGAGAACGGCAAGAACAATATGATCGAGCGAACTCTCGCTTATTACGAACATCTGTCGTTAGGCTCACAAATGGAGGACCCCAGCCCACACGGATCCAAGTTTGGGGCCGATATTGTTAGATGTCGTGCCATCTTCAGCCAAAACACGGACACAGAATCTATGCTCTGCGGGCGATCACTTTTGGAAACTCAAAGGTGGTTCGAATGCATTTGGAAGGCGGTGCGGGTTGCTCATCAGCTGTACAAAGACACTCAGGGAAATCTTCCACTGGACGCTCCTGATATTGAGTCACGCAACGACCCTGATTTGACCGACGACGTCGTCGATTTTGACCTGGAGCTCATTGAAGCACACGTCCATGTCCCACCACGGAACCCCGTGATCTCCGACAATGCAGATGAGGATACATGTGCCTTATGGCTCGCGTCGCATGAGGCTATCTTGTCAATGACCGGCAGATCAAAGTCTGTGGACCACAACAAAGTCAGATCAAAACTCAATTGCCTCATAGCTTCTCTTGCCATGCACGAGGGAGAGCACTGTCCCTTCATGATCGACCATGAGGTTCATTTTCACTCGACTCGAATCCTGCTCACCCTGCTTGCGATCATAGCGCCGTCCTTTGCAGAGGAATGCTGGCTGGCTCTACACTGCGGGCATGATTCGTGGCACGAGGATGAGACCCACGAGGACTGGGCAACGGATGCAGAGAGGAGCTTCTCTGACTTTGAGGAACCGACAGATGAAGACCTTAGGGAATGTGGATTCCAAGATCTTCCTAGACGAAACAACGCTTGTACCTTGTCTTCAATTTTTGCGCAACCGTTCCCCATTCCAGACTCTCTTGTGGTTATAAAGTCATTGAGGCGCAGGTCCGCAAACTCAGCCCTAAGGCGTATAGCTCAAAAGGAGGCTCAGAACGATGTGGTTAGGTGGAAAAAGGTGGTTACTCCGCTGGATTCAGACGGCCTCTCTAAAAGTTGATAAGTTCAGATCAATGGGCCAGAAGATTAAGCAACACGGATGTCACGTAGTGGTCCCTCCAGAAGAAGTAGGAAAGGCAACCGGGGTTAAGTATGTGGAGAAGCCATCGTTGCGGAGATGATTCCGCCTGGCGTATGTAGTTTCCATGGACGTTGAGATATCGATGACGTAGGAGGACAACAACTTAAACACCGAGGAACAATGGCGACCATGATGGGCAATTCTGGGATTGGATACTCCACTAATAACGAAGCGGCGCAGTTCCTATGGTGTATCTCGTTGCCGGACCCAGCCTGAGCGCAACTTTGCCGATCATTGGTCTTTTTGTCACGAGCTATTTGAGATGGCATCAAAGTAAAATATCGTTCAGGGCCTATACAGTACGCTAGGGAGTAGCCATTTAATCGTTGCAGAACTAGCCACCTGCTGAAACTATAAGTGAAGAGGTCGGCCTCTACGTGTGATGCTGACGACTTCTCCTGGCTGCAAGATTGTCGCAACTTAGTATGCAACGGATCCTTCTTCACGCATTAGTAGCAGCGCCAGCGTTTGCCTGGACGTCACCGCGATTTGGATACGTTCCTGGTAATGATTTTGGCGTCCCGCAGAACGCATCGTATGATTATGTCATCGTTGGAGGAGGTCAGTACTAAAGGATGGTACAAATCTTGACAAGATATGGATTTGACAATTTCCAGGGACTGCTGGGTTAAACCTTGCATATCGCTTGGCTGAGGACGGTAGAAAGAACGTCGCTGTAATTGAGGCGGGCGGCTTCTACGAACAAGACAATGGAAACACCTCAGTGGTCCCTGCGTACTGTCCGCGTTACGGCGCAACTACGGTGGAATCTGCACATCAATATCCACTGGTAGACTGGGGATTCGTTACTGAGGCTCAGGAAGGTCTTGGAGGACGAAGACTCCATTATGGTCGCGGCAAGACATTAGGTGGGAGGTAAGGCTGCGCAGAAATAGGAACTCCAAAAAGAAGAATATACTAATGGTTTCAAGCTCGGCAACCAACGCAATGATCTACAACAGGGGAACCAAGGGTTCCTACCAAGCGTGGGTAAGTGCTCCAAAACAATCAAACTGGGTAGCTTTGTCTCACAGCCTATGGCAAGATGAGTTGATGACGGCCTATAAAGCGTCTCTGCAGCCCCAAATGCATATTTAGGGCTGCATCCTGAAACCAATAACTGACATATCTACCTCTTCAGGCAGATATTTTAGGTGACGACACTTGGACATTCGACGCCTTGCTTCCCTACTTCGCTCAAGGCATCACCTACTGGCCAGGAAACTCAACCCTACGTGCTGCAAATGCGAGTGTACCAACGCCGGCAAACGATTTGGCTTTCAATGGCACGGGTCCACTCCACGTTTCGCACCCTAACTTCGCCCAGATTTTCGCTAGCTACATGGACAGAGCTATGGAGGAATCGGGAATTCCCGAACAGCAAGACTTCGCCAGCGGAAACCTTTTAGGCAGGCAGTATGCGCCTCTCACCATCGCCTATCCGGAAGAAGAACGTAGCTCCTCTCGAACTTCATTTCTGCGCGCCGCGCTGAGCAGTGGTAGAAGTAATCTGATAGTTTATCCGAACATGCTCGCCAGAAGGGTTTTGTTCGACGGAACTTTGACCGCTGTGGGTGTAGAGGTGAGTGATCTAATAACGCCATGTGTGACATGCAATGCCACGCACCACCATTCCCCGTTCTTCTCCTTGTCATCAGCTTCATTTCTGCTGGAGCGAGAACCTTCAAAGCAGTAGTGCTTTGAACAAGACTGACATAGTTCTGAACGATAGGTTGAAGCGTCTTCTTTTGGTAACACACGGACCTTCGTCTTGAACGCTACCCAGGAGGTGATTCTCTCAGCCGGCGCGTTTCAGTCGCCTCAACTACTAATGGTCTCCGGAATTGGGCCCCGAGATCAGCTAGAAGCGAACGACATTGCCGTGCTGGCGGATCGTCCAGGTGTAGGTGAGTATACTGCCGTTGCCATACCCAGCAACGAGGAGAGCACGCTGACAGTTGTACGATAGGAGCAAACATGGAAGATCATTTCGACTTTGGTCCGGCCTTCGAAATCACACTTCAAAATGATGTCGGCGCCACTGCTGATCCTACCGTTAACGGACAGCTGACTGAAGAGTACCGAGTCAATCGTACTGGCCCTTTCACCAGCGCTGGAGTGGACTACATCGGATGGGAGAAGCTGCCCAAGCCCTACCGTAGCAACCTGACTGCAGGTGCTATCAAGGATCTCGCATCATTCTCGGCAGATTGGCCAGAGGTAAGAATTCCATTACGTCGCTGTTCATCAGCATGCTAGCTTGAATGGACTCCACGGCTAAGACAGGCGCTAGATAGAGTACGAAATCACCGCTGCATCCCTCTCAGGAAGCGACACAAGCAAGCGCTTCGGAACCGTCCTTGCAATCCCCGCCACGGTGCTGTCGCGCGGATACGTCAACATCACATCAAACTCGACACGCGACCTTCCCGCAGTGAATCCAAACCACATCTCGCACCCCACTGATCGCGAACTCGCGGTGCAGGCCTTCAAGCGCGCGCGATCATTCTTCCACACAGACGCAATGCGCCCCATCCTGATCGAGGAGACTATGCCCGGGACTAATGTTACCAGTGATGAAGAGATTCTGAAGTATATCATGGCTTCCGGGTACCAGAACTGGCATGCGTCTTGTACGTGCCGAATGGGCCGGGTTGAAGATCCGATGGCGGTTGTCGACACGCACGCAAAGGTTATTGGAGTGAGAAGTTTGAGGGTAGTTGATGCATCATCTTTTGCGTTGCTTCCGCCTGGGCATCCGCAGAGCACTGTTTGTAGGTCTCCATGCACAGCTTAACCTGCTCTACTTGTGAGAAGTATTGACTAACTATTTTTCGAAGACGTTCTTGCGGAGAAGATTGCCGCGGACATACTCTCGGGTTCGTAGCAATCTCCTCCATATTGCAAGCTTCCGCGCAAGGCAAAGCTGCAAACTTGGTATCTGCTTGAGGTAAAGGACATTCACGCATCGCTTGGATTCTGGGAGAGCGTGAAGTACTTTAGGCAGGAATTGAGTGAGACTGAATTGACGTGGACGCAGTACGAGTACCGTGCTAAGGTGTCCCGGTCCCTCCAGCTTCGATCTGCTCTGCCAGAATTCCATATGTTCTTGATTATAGCTTACCGAGATACGCCAGCTGATATTCGCTGAACACAATTCACTCGCTCTCCTGCTTTCAGACTATCGACACATATGAGTGCATCGCGGACCATTGGCTTATCCAATTCAGGAAGTCTTGGTATCATGTCTGCGCCGAAAGCTCACAGGTCAAAGGATATAGTGCACTTATGTAGACCTGGGCAAGCTAGGTTAGTCTTGTCCCAAAGATTTTACTCGCAAGAGCACACAGACGATAGTAATAGAGAGCCTTTTCAAGGGTAAAATGCATCGATTCCGTTGGATGGCAAAATTCCATTTTCACATCAACATACTGCAGCTTCGATGTTGCCATGTGTTGCGCGATGATTGGTGCGCTGCAATGACACGTACATTCCAGTAACAAACCCACGCACTCGGGGTTGCGTATACCGCTCTACCACCTCAGTAGCCTTGTCACTCCCTTGTTTATGGTATGCAGTTCTGATAGATTCATTGCACCCCCGATTGAACTAGTCAAACTCGAACTCGAACCTTAGCTTATTCTCGAGGGTCTCACTTGAAACTCTCCAAGACTCGCGAAAATCTCGATATGACTTGGTTGATGAAGAATTCGGATGCGCTGTTGCGTACAGTGTCACCTAATTCGCTTCAAGAAGTCGAGACGGTAGTCTCAGCTTCACTTGGCCACGAAACACTCTGCTCTTACAACTGGTTAAAGGATGGAAGCGCTATCTTCGTCCCAGGTATGTCTCATTCCGCACCTCTAGCTCAGAGATATCTGATACCCTGCAGGTGCTCCTCCACAATGGAGTCCAAAGGAACTGCCAGTCACTCTACGCCGAGACACAGGCTATCAATACGTCGACCAGAATGCGTTCCGGGTCCCGAAACACCCTTTTGAGCCTGCCTTTAGGGCTCTGTCTGTCATGAATGGAAGCTTACAACTCAATGATACGGATATCGTTATCAATCGTAACAGTCTACGGAAATTGCTGGATTTTGCAGCAGGCAGACGACAAGACCCATTTCGAATGGACCTTCACATGGTAAAGAATACGCTTTTCGTGAGCCGTCGAGAAAAGAACGCTCGACAAATGATCCACGGAGCCCTGAACTCTGGATACGGCCATAGTTTCGAGACAGCATTTACCATCCCCCAGACTGGATTGGACAGGTCTAGCAGCCACCACAGAGTCGTGCGCTACAAGCTGGGGATTCTAGACTGTGTTGTTCGTTTCGAGGTTGATGCATGCTACGGAGACGATCGGATGCCGCCTTCCGCATCTGCCATCAAAGAAGACATGGAAGACCTTAGCGCAGCGCTTGCCAATTACTCCATTGATCAGCGTCGCCCTGAAAAAAAACTTGAGGGACGCACCAAGGTAGTTCGCAAAGGATCGAATGTTGCATCAACATCACTGGCGGAGCTCAAAGCTCACAAGACTGTGAAGCTCAATAAAGCCATGCCGCAACTGTGGTTTGGCCGGACCCCCTACCTCATTACCGGCAAACATGTTGAAGGTACCGTTCAGTCAGTCAGCTGCGAAAACCTGGGAGAGAAGTTCGAGGCTTGGGAGACAGCCAATCAGATTGCTCTACGGAAGCTTGTCAACCTACTCAAGGAGCTGAAGCAGATTGTGCTAGTAACGCAGGATCAAACTGCGATTCTGGTGTGTCAGCTGAAAGGAGCACCCTTGAAGATCTACAGTGAGAGACAAAAGTCTGATGTATTGCCCCCAGATATAATAGACCAACATTGGAGGCAAAATCTAGGGAGCAGGGCCTGAAGGGGTTTCTGATGGCATGCCTCCTGTATTTGAGGCCTTGTTATTTGATATCACGATGGCACATAGTTTAGTGACTCTTGGCAAGTAATTAGAGATCCTTCTCTACATTGTGGTATAGTGCGTGAATAATCCTTGCCTGCAGAAATGTATGGACCCGCTAAAATCTGGTGCACTGGGCTGTAGATCACTCCTGACTGATCAACGACAGACGTCAGCCAATCAGGAGCGGTTTCTGATGTAGTCTAGCAGATGAAGATGGGTCCGCATATTTCTGCAGGGCCGTGCAAGCATCACGTGACAGCAACCGCCGTCTGATCTAGGTAAGCCTATCAAACAGATCAACGTATATCTAGCAATGAATTGCTTAAAGAAACAAAGACAGCAATGGCTCGCAGCAAAAAAACTGATTGCAATGAACGGCCCATGTGTTGAACAGCTGTGACGCCATGAGCTCACAGCTGAATGCTTACTGCACCAGTCAGCGCAAGATCTTCATATGACGGAGCTTATATCTTACGATCCTTGATTGCGTTGGGAAAGCTTTACGCCGCTCCATTGGTATAGTGCACATTCGACTTGGCTTCGTGACGCTCTATGATTGGTGCATTAAATATCTACCTTCAATCTGACAGCATAGGTACGTCCACAGTAAGCACTTATGGCATCTCTTACTACAGACGACTCAAAAAGAATCCGCCAAGCGCTCGCATATAGAGTTGCCCTCCTTTTCTTTCCTACCCAGCCTCGACAAGCACCTTACTGCCCTGCACCCGAAGATATGGCACACGCAGAAAGCCATCCCTTTCAGAAAGACAGGGAACTTTCACATACACCTCGCGGTAAGTCTCCTTTGCATGTAGCACCAAGATCTCCCGGCGTCTGATGGGACAATTACTCACACAAGCGACAAACGCAGTATGGACCACGCTACTCACCAACACGGCCTACGTGCCCGGTCTTCTAAACCTGGACTACTCCTTAAAGCGTTCCAAGTCTGCGTATCCTCTCGTTGTACTCTATACCGACGATCTGCCAAAGGAGGCCCACAAAGCATTGGATTGTCGGGGAATCCGCAAGCGTCGAGTAGACTACCTGTCTCCTGCAGCCGGGATGGATTACAGCAATGACCCGCGTTTCAACGACTGTTGGACAAAGCTGGCATGTTTCGGGCTAACCGAATATGAGAGGGTCGTCCAGCTTGACAGCGACATGCTGGTCGTGCGCAACATGGATGAGTTGATGACGCTCGAACTTGATCCGTCAGAGATGGAAGGGAAAGGCGACAGAGTTTTTGCAGCTTCCCATGCCTGTGTGTGCAATTCTTCACGGAAAGGTCATTACCCTGCAGATTGGTAAGTTCGAGCCTGATCAGCGATATGCTGTTACTCTGCCGATGACGAACCCGACCTCTGACTGTCGTAGGGTCCCATCAAACTGCGCCTTCACACATCAGCACGAGAAGCCAGATGAAGCGCAATCTGTCGGGGCGCCCTGTACAACAGGGCTACAGCATCTGAATGGCGGCCTCGAAGTAATCAACCCTAGTAAGGCCGTGTTTGACCTCATCCTGGCTACTTTACAAAGCCCTCGGGTAGCCGAGTATGCTTTCCCTGATCAATCGCTTCTGTCGGACTTATTTCAAGGCCGTTGGGTTGCCCTGCCTTACGTCTACAATGCTTTGAAGACAATGCGGCGCAAGAGCGTACACGACGCGATCTGGAGAGATGAACATGTCAAAAACGTGCACTACATATTGTCGCCGAAGCCCTGGGAGATTGAAACTACTCAGTGCGATGAGGATAGCGTTTTACACAGCTGGTTCTGGTCAGCCCATAATGAGCGTATCGAAGCTGAAAAGCAGGCTGGTATCTCAGATGAATTGCGGTTGCACGTCTGACGGACGTTGTGATAATGTCTGGAAAACAGCTACGATCTTGGTTACAATAGCTCTTGCTGTCGACCAGTGCCATACACTATCTCTGCGTCTGGGTGTCGATCTCGCCCAAGTTGTCGTTGCATAAGCCATCAATCCTGCAGTCGTCCAAATGGGAGCATTGGCTGTGTCGTTATGCTAGGAGTTGTAGGCAAGGGGGGCAAGTTCCCCCTCGTGCGCACCAGCAGACAAGGCATATATGAAGGGCGATGGAAGTGAGACTTCTAAAGAATATGGAGTGACTGAGTTCGCGTCTTCCGACTGTGGCATCTTGTCTTTATCGTCCAAGACTGCATCAACGACGCCATTGTGGGGCACGGCGAGCGTGACATAATTGACAATCCGCTTGTGTTCCTCCAAAGCCTCAGTTGTGTGGACTACTTCGATCCATTGTGGAACAGTTGTTGAGTTCTCGTGTGCCAACCCATTCCAAGCTGGCCGTATATGTTGGTCTGTTCTGTTGCTCGTGTCAAGTGCAGTCATCCCTTCCCAACCTGCTGATGAGATTGGAAGATTTCGCAATCTCCATTCGAGTGGTTAATGAGCATGCGGGGCTACATCACTCGGCGTCACATGGCCAGTGTTGAAAGCAGTCGCGAAGGATCTTCGGCTAAGCACCTGGCTGAGGTGTCCACCTTTGAGGCGAGTCGTGCGCGTTTTCTGTTGGTCCTGCACCTCCAATCATTCAAGCCCACCCTGCTCTCAGCAATCGGAGTTCCGAACGAACCCAAATGGTGTTACAGCGTGTGCCGAGTACCAGCAGCACGACCTTTGTTTTTGGTCTACTATAGTACGCCTTGCGCCAGAATGGTTCAATGCAACGAGCATCTGTGAATCAGAGTGCTGCTGACTCCGCGAAATCTGCCTGGATTCTAGGCGCATCTCTGACTTCTGAAGTTCCAAGCTAGGTCTACATTTTCATTACGCGTTCCGATTCCCAACCATCCATCACCAATCATGGAGTCCCACGCTCTTTACGACGAAGTGCGGCTTGATGACCCTGAAGCCGATATCAGGCTTTTCTGTATCTTCGAAACCTCCCCAAAGATTCGCTGTAAACTTGAGGCTTTTCCTCTGCAGAACTGTCAACCCTTCTCCGCCATTTCTTATACCTGGGGCGACACAACAGATAAAAAGGAGATCGTTGTCAACGGCAAACCAATCGAGATTACCAAAAGCCTCTTCGACGCTCTGTCGCATGTCGAGCCGCATTGGAAATCGAGCTGTTCGAGAAACGGAGGCTGAGACACTTTGAGGAGAAGATACGTACCATCGTCGTCGAGTCACAGCCGAACCGACATTCATAGCAATCTCTACTACCAGACTTGGTGCACTTAACGACTGCATTGTCAAGAGAACAGGCTTTGTTCGTGTAGAATACGAACATAGCTGAAGATGCAATGCAAGTTGTTACGATTATGCATTTGCTGAGAGCAAAATCATCGCAGTAGCCATGGGCACCGAAATGCGTGTTATTTACAAACATACCCCCGCTTGGACATGTAATGAGTGATAGTAGAATTAGATCAGTTGGGATTCGTATTTGCAATCGAAACAGTAAATCAGCAATTGCGAGTTGCACACCGCACTTCTGATTTTGTAGCATTATGCTCACTACACTTTGAGACCAGCCCCTTAGGAGGCTGCCACAGCAGAACTCACACAGGTCGAACAATACTAATGTAGCCTGATAATAACCTGTTGACCTATCCCGCACCCTCTACGGGATCCAATAAGGTTGTCACCTGGCTGCAGGTGGTGTGCGCGCTACGCGGAGCGCCTGAACAATGGCACACACTTTCTAGGCCTCATTTCTGTCCTTACCCAAATCACTACTGATGCAGAGTGTGATCTATGGCGAACGATCATCTATTCATATCTTTGATTAAGGAGAAGAGGAAGACGGTGATAAGCACGCGGAAGGACCCTACACACGAATAGTCTTCTCAAGTGGGACTAGCATAACTGAGCATTTTCTCAAGGGTTGCCAGCTCTCAGATACCCTCCCTGAAGGACCGTTGGCCTTGATGATTTCCCCAAAGACCGTCCTAACATCAGCTCCAGGATCTTGCATTCTTCTCAAGTTCCCTGCACTTGCCACAATTTCAACATCATTCTCCGTCCAAGGCCGAGATCTGATGTGCTCTGGATCTTGTTGGAGCCATCTGTACTCTGTTTTGGCTCTTCTCATCAGCATAAGAGCCTTGTACGCTTGGTGGTAGAGCTCTTGCAGCCCTTTCCTGATGTCTGTCGTCTTTTCCCTCAGCTCTTGACTATCGTAGTGCGAGTAGGATCGAAGCCTATCAAACATTCTCAAAACCAGTTCAGCACACAGTCTCGCATCGAGG
>JUDZ01009112.1:0-15697 GCA_000812845.1 Stagonosporopsis tanaceti | reverse complement strand
GGGGGGGGGGGGGGGGCAAAGACTCAACAAGTGCTTACGGAGCTTGTTTCACACACCAGCACCATGGACAGATTTCAGAACAATACAGCGAAATGCTTGTATGGTCGCAAAATTCATTCACTTCGATTTTGATAACCTTGGTGTACTCTATCTTCCAACTTGAGCCGCCAGAATTCGTGCCAAACCTGACTCATCTGAGCCAGAGCAGATGGTCCTGTCAACCACACATGTAGGCCTGACCAGCATCTTCTTTGACACCAACTGTAGCATTCCAAAATACTCAGTTGCCTCTTATACGCGACAATCCACGATGGGCCTTGAGGCTTTCGGGGAGTACCATCGATTCTTGTACGATTCGTACCCAGTGACAGTTTTGCCATGTGTGACCACGACACGCCTGACGGCCTGATATGCAAGTCCATATCGCAGGTCTTCCATCAAATTCTCATGGGAGGATTCTGTGCAAGGCTACGGCAGGACACTCCTTTGCAGCCTTCAGCAAAGGGCTTTGCCAAATTCCCTTGTCAATTTGCCGTGACGGCGTATTTCATCGCGTAGTTCCGCAGGTATTTACAAGAGAGGCAACGTGTTCCAGAGGTGCTGCGTGCTATCGTTGTCATTGGCAGCCGTGATAAATCCACGGCTCGAAGTCCACAGTATAAGGAATGCTCACATTGCAACCTGGTGTTTTGGGCAATAATTTTGGTTTTGACGACCTCTAAGAAGCAGGGTGGTGCTAGGTCTGGTAGTGCGATCCGCGTGATAGAAGTTGCTTGGCTGTCAGCAACGCTTTCACCTTTCACGCATGTAAACAAAAATACGTCGTGTTTGCCTTGGCTGTTTTGAGGTTGAATCGGATTGGAAGCGTTAAATCACGTTCAGTAATTGCTTGTTACCCTCGAGAACGATTGAATGTGAACGGTTTCGTATTGTTGCTAAGATGCTACTATAGGATGGCGCAGGCTTTTCAGGAAATATCTGGATTGCTGTCTCGGACAATGTCTTGAAGACTTCAAAGCGACCTCGGGCCAAAGCTAAGGAAGGAGTAAATAGTGCATGATGCCATCCGAGACGTTGGGTGAGACGCTTATCGGAGTGAGATCCACTGATTTCCTCGCGCCGTATCTATTTTCGAAGCAGACGAGCGTTTAGGTTTGTATCAACCCGCCTTAAACAGGACTACCACCTCATAATCGCCAGCTGAAGTAGTGCTGTGCATCGAGGCGACCGTCGTCGGTTCACCTCCGATTGCCACTCCGCAACCCCATTCTCCGCCGGTGCCTTGTTTGCCAGTACCTTGCCGGTCTGAACTGTACATCGAGGTCTTCCTTACCAAAGAGGGTCTGCAATGCTTCGCCGATCTCAATCGAGTTGTCAGCGAGATCGATAGCGTAAGTCACAACCACGCGCTTCAGCTCTCGAAAGATGTTGTCGCCAGCCGTCGCCCATGGTATAGTGTACGGTCCCTGCAGTTGTTCGCCTCTGACCTTCTTCTCAAGGGCACCAGCGAGTGATTGGAACATATCAATCTGCACGATCTGAGCACATTGTGCTTGCCCGATCCAGTCAACAAGATTTGCGATTTGCAAACTGTTCGTTCTGACAGTGAGTCGACGAAAGGCGAAGTCACTCTGGAAAGGGCGAACTTCGTAGCGGATTTGGCGACACACTGAGGGCAATTGTGGGCTGTCGTTTTCAACGATGTGTCTTGCTGCTGACTTGGAACACAGATCGCGCTTCAGCGTTGCGGAATCGAAAGCAAACTCATAGATGCGGTTGCGTAGCTCCGGTGGAAGTCGCAATAGAGGTGAAGTAGACTGGTTGCGGCATGTGCTACACGCATCAGGAGACGCTCGGCGTCTGTGCTGGATGTAAAACTTACACGGCATTGTGCTCCTGCGCAACGACGGCATTTTCAGGCTGAGTGGACTCGTCCATTATGCGTTGTTTAGTTCGCGAAAGGCGGTGGGTGAAGGTAGTGAGCGATGTTAGGGTAGGTGCGGCTAACGCTAGGCACGTCGCAGACTAGGCAACACCCTCACTTCACCTTCACTTCACCGTAGCCTTCACCCGAGGCGGACTCGATATCTACGACTGAGCAGGCTTAGTATCCCCCTAAGAATTCAGAGGTGATCGTTTAGTGAAGAAGGTCGTCTTTGCTCTCAACCCTTGTATCTGGAAACGTGTACAGGGGTTTGGGCAAGCAGACATGTGTTACAACACGTTTGCCTCAAATGCATCTCTTCTAGTGTGTAGAGTTTCCAGATCAGGCTTGAGAAAAGCACCATGTGCAACCAGAGATGTATGGCGCAACACACCCAGACGGCAGGTCTTGTCACAGAGGTACTGTGTGACGAGGCGATCCGGGGACATGGAGTACCGATGTGAGCCCGTCCGATGTATCCAGCTCTTTTCACGAGACCATACAGAAGATGTGGATGATTCTGCTTTTCCATGGTTGATAGTCCTCACTCGAAGAGATGGGAACAACCGTAGTTTGTACAGCAGTGGAAAACCTCAGATACAAGTGCCCTGAACCCTTCGTCGCCGGAGTCGTAAGTGGTAGAAGAATGCCGGATGTACCTTGAGTCTGGACGTGTTCAAGGGTAACTCGATCGGCTTGTACTGAGAGAGAACGGCATATTTGAACGCAACTCATCAGACCGTATCGTTAACATATCCTTGAATGTGCATCAATTGTATCCATAGCAACGGCGAACACCCGACACGTCAAGTGTGCGGCATCGACCTTCCAAAGGACTGCCTGCAGGGTCTGTTTGAAGATTGGGACACACAGTATCAGCATGGACTTGTGTTGCCTCATGGATCTGCCATATGTTCGAAGTGGCTTAGTGTCCGACGAGTAGGTGTTCGGAGACTAGTCCTGTTTGGAAGCAAAACGGGCCTATTCCTAACGTCAGGCGATTGAAGGAACAAATTTCATGTTGTCATGCGATGAAGTGTTCGAGGTCGTTCGCCTGTTTGCAAATGCTTGTTTTGAACCTGCGTTTTATGTCGATGTTTTACGCAGCACCTCTTGCCACTTTTGCTGGAACAAGTGTGTAGCTGTTGGCGAGTCCAGCCATACTATGTCCCGCAGACGGACGACAACATCATCCCACGTCTGTAAGCCGAGAGCCTCAGTAGCTTTCTGAGATTGGCTGGCGAACCAGTGGCCTTCAGGTGTGCCCTCCGAGGCCACCATGCCAACCGTAAGTAGCCATATCACGAGAGAACCGTGATTGGACACCATGCTGAACCAGGTGTGTTCCATCTGTGCTTGCAGCTTCAGAGCAGTGGCGTACTGAAGTTGCGCATGCGAGAAGTATGTAGGACCATGAATGATGAGTAGGTAGAGTACCATGGCATGCCGAACGATGCCAGAGGTAGCTAAATCGCATGGAAAGCTATCAGCATTAGGCTGAGGGGACCAAGATAGTAATCTGTGAACCACATAGCATGCTAGATCGTGTAGATCGGTGCTGGACAAAGCGTACTGGCTAGAATCGAAGAGATTGTGTAAACGGCAGAGCACGTCGGTGATGTCGGTGTCAAGAAGAGGGATGTTGAAAAGCGCAGAACGGAGGTCGAGGGGGTTGCTGTTTGCCTGGTGCCACTGCAATATGGGAATGATAGCCTCGTCGGATCCGCCACTGTCCTTCGTTGCGAATTGCGGGGTTTGCGTAACGATCATGCAGACCCTTCTCGGTGTCAGCCAACACAAATTTTTCACTTCAAAACTCAGGATCATACGTACCATGCAACCATCCTGGCGGTAAGGGGGTTGATGCGTTTGACTTGATTGATACCACCTCTCAGCTTGACGAGGCGTTTGACACCCTCTATATGTAGCGCACTGACATCCGTGTGCCCCTTACCATATTCGATAGCAGCCAGCGTAATGATCGAATTCAGAGTCTCATCTTGCAACGCTGAGACAGGATCCGTGATCTTTTGTCTGACTAGCGAGACTGAATCTGCCATCAGTATCTCGGAATTGGCGAAACCCTTTTGCGCCCGCAAGTCAAGATCAAGCGACGCTGTTTGAAGTGACACATGGAAAAGAGCTGGATCTGCCAGGGCTGATGGCCACCAGGACACGACGAATGGGTTGGACATGATGTTAAGATCCAGTGGGTAGTATTGAAACGCGATGTGAGATAGGACTATGGCAGGTTAGCTACAGCGCATCTTGGCTGCTCCAGCTACTCAAACGGCTTACAATGCTGGATCAGTCGCTGCACGTATGGTCGGGGTAGCCTAGTTTGAGGGTAGGTATCGAAAGGGTCAAAAGAATGAATGCCTGGGTTGGCCAACACCATTACGGATGCGTTTTCTTCAATTGGCGACTCTTTTGGTGAAGGTGTTGTCGCGCAATCGTTTGTTGTCGCAGAGAGCGGCTGGTTGGCGTATACACATGATGAATTCCTCTTGGCACATCGGGAACATCGTGGTGTCTGTAGGTCACAAGCCAATTTGGATCTGGCGCAAGCATCGCAGGACCGTCGAAGCGTCTTGCGCATCGTGTGTATAGGAGTGCATGACTCTGAGGTTTGAGGAGGTCTCGGAAGATGCGGATTGCTCAGCAGGCGACTACGATTCGCTTAATGATGCTGCATCCCTGCCGGTCAGCCCTAAAGTTCTTTTGTGCCACATATTCGAGTGAACAATGTTGCCGCGTTATTTACAGTTCCCGGAGAACGAGTACAGTTATGTCTGAAGCCTAGGCTGTTTCGGTGTATAACAAGCCAGGACACTAATCTAGGTCGAAAATCTAGTATGTACAATCTTGGGATGACAAGCTAATGCAAGCTAAACAATGACTTAGTATGGGTAGTGGAGTCAGACAAATGCAGTGTCTCGTGCGAAATTGAATGAAAAAACCCATGTGAAGAGAGGCCGTCAGACTACTAAAATACGAGGTTGAAGCCTGAGGCGCCAAGGCCGGAGCAAGCTTCAACACCGGCATGACGTTGCGGCCCCTGACGATGACTTACACAGTAGATATTTAGACTCGAGGCCGAGCTCGAGCTGGATCGCACCAAAACAATCTCATAATGGCGACCATTCATTCGCTGCTGAGCGCATGTTATTTGAAACCATAGCGGCGGTGGGCCGCCAACGCATCGTCATCCCAGCCTCGCGATTTGCCTGATTCGCGCATTCGAGGCTCCACCAGCCACCTCACGAAAGCATGGTAGAATCTCGAATGTCTTGCACAACGTGCCTCCGCACTCCTTGCCCTGCATTCTGACCTGAGCCACGAGCTTGCAAGTGCATCACCATTCCAAATGCATCTTTCGACCCTCCTGTCGCTGCCGCCGACCGTACTCGTGTTGCTATGCGCTGCCCCGGCAGCAAGCGCACAGCAACAATGGCCCCACAACCTTCCGAAACATATGAAATACTTCCCCGAGGACGAGCGCCATGTGAAGCGAGGGCTGGACATAAGGGAAAGGCTGCGCCATGAGAGGCCAATAGGGATGAAGAAGATGAGCACAGACGAAGGGGAGATGTTCATGCTGGACAATTGGATCTTCGCACCAGGCGAGAGCAAGAGATCAGAATATGAAGATCTTGGGAATGGCACATATCGAGCGCAACCAGCAGTTCGGCCGAATGCCGCTGACGAGTGGTTCGAACGCTTAAGAGTAAGAGATGTGTTGCTTAAGAGGCAGTTCAAGTGTCCAGAAGGGACACTCAGCTGCTCTTCGATTGGCGCTCCGGACGTATGCTGTGGGGGCGGCAGCACATGTGTCAACGTACCTGAGAGCGATATTGGTGACGTGGGCTGCTGTCCGAACGGACAAACATGCTCTGGCAGCATCAGCTGCAACGAGTCTGCAGGCTACACAGCGTGCCCCAACTCGTCGAACGGAGGATGTTGTCTACCCGGCTTCCAGTGCAGTGGAATTGGCTGTAAGTAGCGCACGGAACGCCTTCAGATTACTTCGATACTAACGAGAAACAGGCGTTGCTGCTGGGACCTCCATTACTTATGTGCAGCCGTCAACATCTGCGCGGCCTTCGTTATCATCAACCACAGCCGCTGCAGTCCCAACCTCTGGCTCCTCCTCAGCTACATCAGTGACCTCATCCGCCCCAGCTTCAACCTCCGCGCCACCATCTTCTAGCCCGACCTCCGCGTACACCTGTTCGACCGGCTGGTACTCGTGCCCGGTCAGCCTCGGCGGCGGCTGCTGCCAAACCGGCCGCGAATGCGCAACAGGCGCCTCGTGTCTCGGCGACGAGCCGACCAGCAGTCAGGCACCATCTGCACCTGTCCGACCCACTAGCGAAGCCGTCACGACCGCAACCGAGGGCGATGTGTGCCCAACTGGCTACTACGTATGCAGCGCCTACTACCCGTCTGGCTGCTGCAGAGTAGGCCGTGACTGCCAAACCACCGGATCCTGTGTGCTGCCGTCGTCAACCACGGTCATCGCTTCGAATGGCGTGACTGTTGTCGCGCCGTCTGGTGCTAGCGTGGCGACTGCGGGGCCTGCGGAGGGTGGTTCGTGTCCCAGTGCGTGGTACAGCTGTCCTGCGGATCAGGGCGGGAGCTGCTGTCCGAATGGGTATGCGTGCGGGGAGCAGTGTACGGCGACTGCATCTGGCGTGTCCAGCGTGGAAGCAAAGGTTGCACCCAGTACAGCATCGTTTGTTCCGCAGTGGTCGGTCTGGGGAATGATTGTCGCTGCGGGAGCGATTGGTGCTGCTATGATCGCGTTATGAGCTTCCGGTTTATGATCGACATTTATCAGCATTGTGTTATTATTGTTAGATGTCGTTGCAGTGTTGATGTCGAATGCTAGCCAATGTGCCATCGAAGACACCATGCCGTTTTGTGCGAGTCCAAGGAGAAGATTATAATCGTGTGTTGGGGGTGGAAAGCCTCATTGGCTGCCATTCGTCTCAAGGGTTTCGCGAGCGCGTACAGGATTTCAGCCTTGTCACCTCAGCCTTGTCCCTTCTCACTACATCACCTTTCATGTAAACGAAGGAACTGCTTGTTCTGATGCTATCATGGCTAGCACTCCTTTCGATGATCCTCCGTTAACCATAACGTCTACTTTAGCGGTTTCTCCACGATCTACCACCGAACTCTTCACGAGCGTTGTGATAGTGACGCCTTCACCTAACCGTAATGGAGACACAATAACACCGATCATCGTTACCAGTGTTATCACACGAGAGGTGTTAGCTACAGCGCCGATCACAACGGGAATTCTTCTACCGACGAGCGCCCTGGTTGAGATGGTTGCGATTACTATAAATACCCAGCCCCCAAGCTGTTCCTCCCGCTGGCTCTTGTACTCCACACCCGCCTCAGGCGTCATCGCAGTAACTATTACAAGTGGCAACTATGCTGAGACAGTGCATGGACAAACACTCGCCTCGGGTTACTGGCGAGGCTGTTATCCAAATGCGCCAACTGGGACAGTCATACCTAACTACAGCCCAGCAATGTGTTCTGGTCGCCAATCCTTGAATACCTTCAGATCAGTCGTCACAGGGTTCAAGACTGTGTGGACGGGGTTTTGTTGTCCCAGGTAAATCAGCATCGCTCGAAAGTCACTGATGTGATGGCTGGCCGCTGACAACCCAGCAGTGATATGACATATTTCGCAGCCTGCGAGGCTACGTTCACCACCCCTTTCACGGCTCTCGCGCCAATCGATGCTACACGAGCTTTGCCAGCCACAAGACGCTCGACCGACGAAACTTTTTGGGACACTGTTGTAATGGGAGAAACGTACAGCTCTCAGACAGTGCTTTCAACCGGAACGCTGTTCGCCGAGCCAGTCACAATTCTCTGGGAAGCTAGCGACTTGTCTCGATTTCCGAGCGCGTTCGCGACCGAACTTGCCGGGGAAATGGGAGTTAAGTACGGTACTCAGTCTTCACTGGGCATAGGCGCTAAGATTGGAATTGGAGTCGGCGCCGCGCTTGGGTTCGCTCTTCTTATGGGAGTCGTCTTCGTCGTGTGTCGGCGAAACCGCAAGAAAGCGCGGCTGATTGGCTTACCAGAGGATATGGCTGAGATGTCTGGGCACTCTTCTGGCCTGAAGAAAAGGTTTCGCGGGATGTGGAGGGCTGAGATGGACGGGAGGTCGCAAGCGGTTGAGCTTGATTCTAAAAAGGTATTTGTTATGCCTGGGCCACCTGTGGAGCTAGAGGCACCACAGCATGGGCTAGTCAAAGAACCTTCGTTGCGTAGAGACGCTCATTACTCGTCAGGTCGCGGGATCTCTGACAGAACCAGCTAAACTAGTAAAGCTGATGAGACTCGAAAATGGTAGGCGTAGCCATCGAGTGTTGCAGCTCCGTTGAAGAGAAATTTGAAATTACATGGGGAACACGATCAATTACGGCGGCTGCATAACGCGCGCAAAGCATATTAATGGCAACCATTTTTCGTGATTGCCTTTGTGGATGAAGAACGGATGAAGATGTAAGGATTCCGTGTGTCTCCAAAATACCGACCAATCGGCAGCAGGCCGCGCTAAGAAGCGTGCGTGAGTGCAGCCCGCTGCTGATTGGTTGGAATGAGCTGTAATCGATTGGCAAAAAAAGTTTAGCTTTCAGACCTTCAGACCTTCAGACGTTCGAACGCTTCGAGCAGCCAGCCGAACACCTCATAATCAGCACACACGGTAGCTGGGTCGAGCATGGCGCCTTCGGCTCTTTCACCGGACACATCAATTTCGTCGCGCACACTCTCGATCGGCTCCGCGCAGCCCACCCCAATGGAGCTTTCTGCGAATTCCTCGACAAGCCTGCTGGCGAGCCCTGTCGCGTTCCTCCAACCTACCGTACAGCTCAATGCTGCGTTTCTCGCCGCTGCGAAACGCTACCTAGATCCTGTCGCTGCTGGAGTTAGTGAGCTGCAAACACTGCGCCAGCAAGATGCGCGCAAGAAGAGGAAGCGAGGAGATTACGATGGCGACATGAGGGTTTTGCACTTGAAGAAGGTGCATCTGGACGGCTTTGGGGTGAATCAAGTCTTCGAACAGACGCGCAAGATTGTCGAGGCTGCGACTGACGAAATTGAGTTGGCTCTGCCAGACTCGGACGATGACGTCGTGGCTGTGGATGGCGAGGATGAAGAGGAGGAGTTGTCAGACCCAGAAGAGCAGTACCACACAGACTCGGATATTGGTGAGGAGGGTGTGGACTATGAAGTGGACGGTATCGATGACGATGAAGATGCTGTGCCTTCAGACCATGAGCCATCAGATGCCGAGGATGTTGAGATGGAAGATGGAGAGGAGGACATGTTTTCGGACGAGGAGGGGTCGGAAGACGAACCTGCTGCAGAGTATGTCCCGGATCCGAATGGCCTCAACGACGGTTTCTTTTCTATCGACGACTTCAACAAGCAGTCAGAGTTTCTGGAGCAACAAGATGCTCGCGGTGAAGCAGCTGACAGCGAGGATGAGGAAGTTGATTGGACAGCAGACCCTATGACGGGAGCTGCTGGCAAGGATCAAGATGGAGACGGCTCGGGAGATGAGTCGGATGAAGGAGGGCCAACGTTCGGCAACGTGGATCTCAACGCACCTGAGGGCGACAGCGATGATGATGCGGAATTCGACGAGGGCGATCTCGATGGCATGGACGACGGCATGAACGCAAACAACGTCATGTACGCCGACTTCTTCGCACCACCAGCGCAAAAAGTTGGCAAGAACAAGAAGAAGCGTGGGCGGCCGAATCCACACAATTTCCCTGAGAAGACAGCGGCCGACGAAGAGGCGGAAGAAAATGCAGAGATGGAGAACGCAATGGCCAGGGTACACCGAGATCTATTCGAGGACGACGATGATGCCGAGAGCGAAGCTGCTCTGTCTGACGTTGATCCTTCAGACCCCAAGTCACGAAAGTCAACTCACGAACGCCGCCAAGCTAAGCTACAAGAAGAGATCCGGAAACTCGAAGCCGCCAACGTCGCAAAACGCCAATGGCAGCTGTCTGGAGAAGCCCGTGCCGCTGACCGCCCCGTCAACTCGCTGCTAGAGGAGAACCTCGAGTTCGAACGCGCTGGCAAGCCCGTACACGTTGTCACCGCCGAGTTATCCGAAGACATCGAAGCGCTCATCAAGCGCCGCATTCTCGCCGGCGAATTCGACGAAGTGCCCCGCCGGCGCCCCGACGACCTCGCCACCGGTCCCGTACGCCGCGGCAAATTCGAGCTCGATGACACAAAAGCAAAGAAGAGCCTTGCTGAACAGTACGAAGAAGAGCACCTGCGTCTCAACGACCCCAACTTCGTCGACGCTCGGGACGAGAAATTGCAGAAAGAGCACGCCGAGATCTCCGCACTATGGAAGACCCTCAACGCCAAACTCGACAGCCTAAGCTCCAGCCACTTCAAACCCAAGCCCGCAGCCCCCAACCTCGAGATCCGCGTCGACGCGCCCGCCATCGAGATGGAAGACGCGCGACCCACAGCCGGTGGCGACGTGGCCGGCGCATCCATGCTCGCGCCACAAGAAGTGTACAAGCCCGGCGACGAGGAGAATAAGGCCGAGATCGTCACGAAGAGCGGTATGCCTCTCTCCCGAGACGAGCTGTCGCGCGAGGAGAAGGCGAGCCGCAGGCGCAGGGAGAAGGAGAGGAGTAAGAAGGCTGGGCTCAATAAGCCCAAAGCCAAGGAAGAGGCGAAGAGCAAGAAGGGCAAGGATGCTAGGGGTGGGAAGAAGCAGCTTGTCAGCGATCTTAAGAAGGGTGGTGTGCAGGTCATTGGCCGCAAGGGCGTTATTACCGATGTGGAGGGTAAGGATGTTAAAGAGGCTGCTAAGCGGGGTGCGGGGAGTTTTAAGTTGTAGACGGGGACTTGTGGCGCTTTGCAAAGAGAATACTATTTATCGTGTCATTCATCATGGGTTTGTCAGGCCTTGAGGTATGTTTTCGCGTCTCTATGATGTTGAGGATCTGCTCTTATACTCTTGCAGGGTCAATACCACAATTTACCAAGTATATCAAAGGCTCAATTCACTCAATATCTTGTCCAAAGGCCAATCCCAAAAGTACACCGCTTGACGCCTTTGCTGGTAACTACAGAAGGCGCGCTAATAACTTATACCGAGGCTTACTGGGACGAATATCTGCCTGATTCAAAGAGACATGGGAGGTCAGTCCGATAGATGTGCTAACGAAGTAATCTAAAATGTAGTAGATGTATTTAGATACGGCGGTTTAAGCTTCATGTAATTCTCTTTGCTCAACAGGCTTGTACATCGCTCTCCTACGTCTTACTCCTTTGATCACTCCAAGAGTGAGTACAAAAAGGCCCACAAGGGCACACGGCAGTACCCATGGTCGATCAACAAGCCACAGGACTATAGCAACATCGCCGCCATGCCAAGTGCCACCAGGGCTATGGCCAAAGAAGGTGGATTCCTCGGAGTAGAAGATCTGAGGAAGGATTCGAAAACTCGCAACATCTATTGAACAGTCAGCATCATTTCCGCGCGAAAGTATCAAAAATGATCTTACCGTCTCCCCCGACCCTTTCACCATGCGTCCACCACCACCCCCTAAGGATGTCGCTACTGAACTGAGGTCCAGTACTCCAGAAGATCGTCAGGTACGGGAACAGCAAGTTCCAGTTCCTCCTAGCCAACGCGCTTGTCATCTCCAGTAGCACTGGATGACGCGGCATACTGGCCATCAGATCGTTGTTCACGCCCAATGGACTCGCTTCGGGGAACCACGCCGGAAACTGCAGCAGTGGCTCGAGCGGCCGCCGGCAAGCGATGTCCAAGTCCATGTACACTCCACCAAAGTGGTACAGCACAAAGTACTTGAGTGCATCGACGCGTTGTATTGGGTAACGGTATGCCTCGTATGTGGTCATGAACCAAGGATATTCGGTCTTGATGAACGTATGTGCTTCTGTCTCGTTCCAGATGCGTATCTCGAAGTTGGGGTTGAAATTTCGACACAGCTCAGGGGCGTGCGAGCGGCTCGATGCTGGAAGGGATGGTGTGCCGTCGTGACGGTGGTATAGATCGGCGAAGTATATGAAGTGGATGAGACGTGGGATCAGGAGGGCGGGGAAGGAGGCGTTATAATCGAAGTCGATGAGCGCTTCACCATGGGTGCGAGACTCATTCAGCGCTGCTGAGTAGGACTCTGTGAAGTCGTCGAAGGAGATGTATAGTGATGATAGCGTGTGCTGGAAGGTGTATTGGCATCTGATAAAATAAAGCGCGATGAAGAGGGGAAGGAAGCAGGCAACCTTGACGAACGCATATCGATATCGCATGGTAAAAGAATGTATAAAGGACTTGTTATCAGGGGGTCGATTGAGTTCCAGGCGCTGAGTTCAGTTGCAGTGAAATAAGAGTGTTTGTATATACACGCGAGGTGGAAGGCACTGTTGGCCCATTGATCATCACCATTACATATAACTAGCAATGCTTTCCCAAACCTCAGACCTCCATTGCTAATATGGATGTTCGCAATTAAACCGCTACAACAAACATGCATCAAACGTGGACCTGCATTGGATGCACTGCTGCAAGAAGTGTATGGATAAGGCAGACAGCTCAGGGGATACGAATCGGGGTTTAGCGCAAGGCTCTCTGCAGATTATGACTACTACATGAACTAAGGAGTGTGAGCGTTCAGATGTGGTCCCGAACCGAAAGTGGTTGGTGCGGAGACTGATGGGGCATCCTTCTCGTGTTGTCACATCTGAAACTGTTACGGTGGCTGTGCACAATTTCAGCTCACGACGCCGACTAGGAACCCAGGGTTGCAACAAGGGACCTTCTCAGCCACTATGAGATCGGAAATTATACAATACCTTTTGGTGCACACTACAGTAGTTGCTAGCGGAGATGCTAGCGGAGATGCTAGCGGGATTTGTAAGTCTTTAGTCAAAGATACCTCTCAAACTTATGCAGTGCCGAACGAGTGGCACTTGAGCACTGTTCAGAAGGAGAAGTTTTCCTTCGCAAACAGCAAAGCACCTATCGATCGGCTGGAGGGAAGCGATCTTTCCCGACTGTACAACAGCTCACTTTGGTTGATGCGGTCTGCAAGTCATCTCGAAACATACGGTAAATTCTTTTAACAACCAATACAGAATAGCACGGTGTGTAGCAGAAACGACAAAAATTAACTTGCTGGCAGATCGGCCACAGATACCTTCCTTGACTCCAACACGAACCGATCAAGTTGCGAAGCGCTATGTAATCACTTCACCAGTACGCTCCTCTTCGCGATTGATGGCCCAGTTTCGTTCCGAACAGACCAGAACCTGGCAAGGAAACAGAAGACGGCTGTGCGAACACATGCTGCGATGATAATCCCTCTACCCATCCGGTATCTCGGCTCTTGCGAACGTAGGTAAATGTAAGGGCTGAACTAATGAGAGATATTGGAGACACAATTGGCAATGGCAATCAGCACAGTGAGCCTGGGACGTACGCGTGCGTGAACCAACAGTGATCTCCCACGAAATGTGATTGTTGAGATCAGTGCTACTACTAACACTGCGATCACGACAGCCGACTACGCCAATATAACACACAGCACAATGTCGCGAGAAGAGGGGTTCGAGGTAATGACACTCCCAGGCACTTGGGATATAATGTATTTGACGCAGCATAGCGAGACGCGGGCAGACTATCCGATGTTTTTCCGCTGCAGGTTCTCTGTTATGCTAGCAAGATGAACTTTTAAGACATTCATAAGATCGAGGAGTCTGATAATGTTGGTGTTACTGTGAGAGCAGCTAGCATTGTACTTTACATCATAAGCCACATAAGTACTGTTTTGTTGAGACTTTCCAGATTCTCCGGGGCACCCATAGCAGCAGCGTGCTCGATCTTCATGATCTCTGCGCGCAATTCCGAGATAGAATAGAGTCGTGGTCGGTCATGATGAAAATTTAGTTGGGGTGCTGAGGTTTTCCCTAAGGCTTGGAGAATGATTTACCGATTGGAAGTGAGGGAGGTGTGGTCGAGAGCTTTACACACCGTTGGGGTTCTCAAGCTCGCGTTAGGCTGTTGTGGTCAACGGCAGATATCATATCAATGCTTGCCAAACACGCAGATCCTCGGATAACCCCGTGGAAATATGTTCGTCGTCCGCATTGATAGGCAGCGAAACAATCATGTCCTCTTCAGCGATGACGAAAGTCGACCAAGGACTCTCCAGTTACAACTATCGAGAACATGGCACTCCCAAAAGATCCGGCACAGACTATACTCCTTGGAAGATCCATCAACTTTTGTTGACCGCTACCATGGGATTTGCATCTACTTGTAGTGTCCCAGGTCACCCTGGAGGGCTGGCCACTCAAACAACATGGCTCAATGATACAGACATTGTTCCACGGATATCAGGGAGCAAACGCCATCACAGCTGAATAAGTGCGCTTGATCCAGGACATAGGTTTCTTCCACGGTCGTTTTCTATCAGCGCTTGCTGGCATGTTCTGAGAAGCAGTCCAACGCACCAAGGTGCCTGCCTAAGTGTTCTCATAGGTCACATTACTTGTGCGGAATAGTAGGGGTAGCGTTATCTGTATATGTACAACATTACCGAGATCAGCCTCTTTCTTCCGCAGTACTATGTCATCGCCCGCTTCTCTTCCGTGATACTAAACAGGTTCTCTCTCCACCTCTCTACCACGGTATTAGTCTCTGGCCAGCGCACTGTTCAATCGAACCAGGCCTTCCACTCCCCATCATCTGGACCGCTATCATCTTCTTCGCCTGCGATGTTGTCCGAATCTGACAAAAGGAGACCCCGCGCCTCATCCTGCGGCGGACGCCAGCTTGTTCTATAACCACGAATATCTTGCTGGCCAACTTGTAGAATATCCTGCATTGGCACCGCCGGATCCGTCGCCTGGTAGCCCCGGTGTGTAAGACTAATGTAGCCTAGCCAATCGGTTGTAGGCCCCCAACAATCTAGTCTTCTACAGCATTCTTCACAAAACAACCGGCATGACTTATGCCCTGCAGCATGTCCAGTCTTTACCTTCCGACATTCCATACACCAAACCCAGGCCACCCTGCCGATGGTCAATTTCGTCCCTGGTGCATATTTCGTCATTCCAAATGGCCCAGTGCCAGGCTGCTGCTCATCCGCGCTGCGTGTTTCACATTGGATGCAAAATCGACTTAGCGTCTTGTACGCCAAAGTTTCTGGCTTTTGTAATAACCACGGCCCATGCTTCCCGGTCGCAAATTGGCTGCCCGGTTTAATTCGCACGCAAACACAGCATGCGTAGATGTTCTTCTTGATTGCGACCGAGCTCCGCTCAATAGCCAAGACGAGAGAGAGAGTCTGGGGTATGAGGGCGCGGAAATGATGGTTTGTCGCACGCAGATGTAGGATTGAGGGGTGCGTTACGGGGATGAGGCCACAAGTCGAGTTCGAGTGAGTCGGATGCGAATCGGTCAAAATGCCCCGGCATTCACGAATGTAGCTGGTAAGGTTGTCGATGATGAGCTCCTGTAACTCGACGGGCAAGTGCTGCATGGAAGGAGCACGATCAGGTTGATTACTTGATACCATTTTGCTTGGCCCAGCTACCTCGTTGCTGTGTTGTGTTGGACGATGATGGGCGGGGAATTCGGATTGATAAAGGATGAGGGGGTTGGGAGTTGGTAAGGCGGACAATTGATTGGATCGCCTGTAACGTGTCTGTGCACCCAACGATCGGAGTCAA
>JUDZ01009111.1:0-15675 GCA_000812845.1 Stagonosporopsis tanaceti | reverse complement strand
AAACGGAAAGAGACGGTTTTTTGGAAGCTTAGTTTAGGTGTGCCTGCAATTTCTAACAGTACTGTTCGTCGCATGCTGACTTTTTCTTGACGTGAGATCCTGCTATTATGCATATTCCCATCTTGCATGATCCAGCTTTGTAACAACATAGCGTGTCGCCATCATCAGACTAGGCTCAGATATTGAATCTTATTTCGCAAGTCTTTGCCTCCAGAGGCAGGCTCGTTAGTCATGCTACTGACAAAAGCCGCAATTCAGAGATGAGTGATCTTGTCACCGGGGTGACAAACACCCGACTACAGCTTCAGCAAAGTTGCAAGTCTCGGAGTCGGACGAATTATGCCTCCATAGTAAAGACAAAAATGCTAAATGGCGCGTTGTATATGTCTCTGACCTCGGAATCTCAACCGCTTTGAGCACTGCTTGCAATAACCGCGGCACGATGAGATTGGTCTTTCTCCCAACCCCCAAAACAACCGCGGCCAGACAGGTCGAATAACTCTGATGCATAAACATGCGCTCTGCATGTATCTCCCTCTCCTATCCCCAGACTGCAGCACTATAGCAGCTCCCCGCCCCGCTGCACCTTCGACCCTTACTTCGGGCAATACGAGCATCATCCTGCTTGACGTCTACGATAAGTTTCTCCGCCCCTCCAGTGCGCAGCGCGCGCATATCTATCTACTATGAATTGCATCGGACATGGAGAGAAGGAGGCTATGATGGCTGGCAGCACATGAACGCCACGACAACAGGGTTCAGACAGTCGCGGGCAATCGAAGAAGGAAGCTGGGGGGCCGAAATCTCTCCGAGCCTTTTTCCGGATGTGGTGGGCAGTGGGGGCGAGGTGGTTGGCAAGCACTGGAACACCAGGTGCGTGCGAGTCTCCTAGTGCTGATGTGTGAACAACCAAGTGGGAGACCAGGCTGTCTGGGATGTGTTCGTCACTGGTTGTTGTGAGTCTTCCGCCAACAGGAGCACATTGTTTGCCAGCGGATTCACCAGCACCGACCTCAATACCAGTTGCGTCAGCGCGGCACAATCCGTCTTGTCGTGGCAGGGATGATCGCAGATACCGTCTTGAGTCTTTGGCGAGATATGCGAGAGAGCTGTATGCCTTGCCTCTTCTATTACGATCCTTTACCATATGAGATTTGCGCTGACTAAATCTGCTTTAGTGGTTACCATGTAACGCTACTGTGTGTGTAGTTACCACAGCTTGATGGCTTTGGATTTGACCAACGTCGATGGTGCAATCCAGATCTGACGCAACGGCTGGCTTCTCAAACACCCACAAAGCGACCGCGACAGACTTGATCTGGCCAATTATAGCAGACAAGTCAAAGACAGTTGTTAAGTGTGCCAGGTCCCCTAGCGAGAGCATGCAGAGGAATAAGTCCTAGGCGCCGGTGTGAGAAGTGAGTGTGAGGTCTCTACCGAAGACCCATACACCGTCTGAAATCCCCGGAATCGATATTTGTGGCTGCTCTTTCCGAATTTGTGTGTCCACTCAAGGGAGAAAAACATGCTGAGACTCTGGTTGCTGAACTTATTGCGGCTCACGAGCTCCCGAATGTGAAGCTTGGCGAGAGTTGTGTAGTACTAATCGAATGAGCTCGCGGCAGATACGCAAGATCTTATCTTCTGCGTAATAGGGATGAGAAAAAGAGTACAGCTGATTCTGTATGAGGGCCGATGGTCATCGAGGATGCCTTCATCACTTACGGCGAGCTCGCCAGTGCGTATGCCCTTCGCGAAGGCGCTTTCTCGTCCTGGGCTCGAAGGCCGCGTGAAGGGGTCGCGCTCGGTGGTATCCTGGTACATGATGATGATGCGTGGAGCAACGTGCTGCAAAAGTCGTTGATGTACATGAGCGCCGTGAGATCAGGTAAAACCGAAGTGTAAGCCGAAGAACCGCAGGGCAGGCGTCGTACCGGGATACGAACCATATGTCTAAGCTCAGCAAATCTTTATATCGCAAGGCCTTGGTGACCATCACTGCGTGCCGTGTTGAGAGACCTAGCGTCACGTGAGCGGCCCTTGTTTGCGTTGGCGCTCACACAGCCTTCCACCTCTTTCAATCCCAGCTTGCCCACTTCATTATTGACGCTCAACGTCTTACTGTCAGTGCCTGATAGATTGGCCCTGACAGAAGCTTACTACTGCGTGATTACCTCCCTGAATTCTGATTACCTCATGATTGCAGATCTGCCAAGACCTCGTGATGGGCTAGCGCGGTCCGTCCCTGACCCCGCCATGTGCTCACATCAGTCCCAGATCGAGCCCCAGCACGTTTTAGGATCGTCAGCTTCTTTGCATCCGTGGAACGACGATCTTCTTGCTGATTCTGCCCGACTGAGTATCTCCTTCCTCACACCTGCCCCGCACACGACCGAACTTCGGCCTCGCAGGATTCTTCCGCCGCCGCCGAACACGCGCGAGTCAACGGGGCATCGGGTCCCACGAGACGGGCGATGGATTCGAATAACGCCTGTCATCGCGTGCGACACATTGGGCGTGAAGGACGGAGTCCGTACCTCTGTCGGACGTTCCCGTGATCGTGGTCCTGAGTCGCGAAGGTACATGCGCGGCGTCCAATACCAATGACGCATCGCCATCCTCACCGCGTATACACGCGCGGGGGGATGGCTGCTGTGTTGACGAGCTTTGCGACGAAGGCGCTCGCGAGAGTATGAGGCAAGCTCTTCCTTGGCGCACGCTGCGACTTAGCCAAAAAACGGCACTTCTCGCCGTTAGTGATGCGAGACTACCCTGTCGTGGTTGTGGCTTTCTGAAGAGGAGCTCTTTCTTTGCTTGGGACTCTGATCATGTAACGCACGCCGGCCACTTGCCGTGCCCTGCATCGCTGGCTACACTTCGCATTGTTTACACACCTGATGTTGACATCTCTCGAATCTGCCGTCGCAGACGTTACTGGAACTTGAGCAGCGTTGCAGTTGACGTGACTGTCACCCTTGGACTGACCAGCCGTTGCCATGTCGGCGGGTGCTTCCGAGTCATGGTACAATCTAGTCGCCGTGGTTGTCAGACTGGCGTCAGCGAAAGGAGAGTGTTCGCAGGTGAGAAACCATAAGTTTGGGGATTGTGTAGAGTGTTTGTAGAAGGCAGATAATCCAAAGATGGCAGTGTGAATTGAATGAGTGAGTCACTGGGAAGCTGCAAGGAAGTACTGCATGCAGTGTTCTGCTGGTCACGTGACCTGGCTTTCGGCCTTCAACATACATATGGGTCAATCCAACGTCCAGACTGCCCTACTATATTTGTTCTGAGCGCATGCTGTTGACGAGCTACGCATGAGTTGCTTGTGACTAAAAGCAGCCTCGGCCGGTCCTTCTAGCTTGAGTAGAAACGTGGCGCGCACGAGGGCAGCTGACAAGGCGAGGCTAGGCAGCCTCGGCCCTCCTATCTCTCGTGCAGCATCTGCCAGCACCAGCACCACCGACATCCACCACCACATGCAAGGGTCGTGCAGATGCGTATCTACGTCTCGCCCATGATACATAGAAGATGTGATAACGACTGGAGATGCTGCTTGGTGGATGTAAGATAAGCTAAGCCGCACAAGCCTGTTGCGCAGATGCAGCACCTGCACCCGCGCAACAGGAATCTGGGGGAAGCAGCACTGCGGGCTCTGAACATCGCGCCTTCTTCATCGACTCTCGGAGCTCCTGGCTGGCTGACTGGCCCGGCGATGCAGACCGATTTCGGCCTTCACTCATATCGTTACCTGCCCAAATCCACGTGAGGTTCAGTGGTCTCACAGCATGCCGACTCTTTTGCTCGCCTTGACCCTCACGACGAGTTCCATTGGCGCAAGACCTTCCGGTCACCAACACGCCAGCGCACACTTGCTGTACCTTGCAGACGGCGGCGCCGATCCAGCCTCAGCAATCTCGTGGTGGACCGCGCTAGACAGCCTCGCTACCCCGCCCTAGTCTACTTCTCTGCAGTCTTCCATCCCATCTCCGCTTCGCTCACCCCCGTTAGCAACAAGAGTTTTCTCGAAAGGGTCGCACTAGTATCTCGCTATCGATTGCTTTTGGCCGGATCTCCACGTTTTGAGTCGACTTTGTACGTTCTGGGAGCCACGTGGCGTCGCTTGTTCGCACACCACAACTCGGCCCTGTCCAAAACTCCTTGTTCAACTCATGCACGCCGGCTGAATCGCGTCAATAATCCAAGGCTGCGATACCATCTCTGTTTGCTTGCTGCTCAATCGACAATGCAAACCCAACAAGAAGCCTGAACACGTGCCTTCAAGTTGAACAATCTCAGCGACCATGCACCTAGTCACCTAAGCTTTTGACCTACCTGGCGCTTCCTCAGATCGCCCAATGCTTAGCGAAGGCCTTGAGTCGCTAAGCTTCCTCATCGAAGTGGAGTCTTCTCTCCATGTATAGGCCTCCAGACCTCCCTCCACGGTGGGGCAGCTGAGCGGTAAAGCCCTGTGGAGTATGAATCTTCACGGGGCGTCCGTGTACCTCTTACAACAGCTGCGATGGTTGCTCTGACTATACTGCAGCGGGGCCACCATGAATACGCTTAAGCAAGCCCCAAGTCTTGCGTGCTTCGGCTCCATGTGTAGAGCGCGGTCGAGATGTGGCAGCCCTCGGTGTCACCGCTTCTGTACGCGAGCGAGGGGTCAAGTATAAAGACAGTGCAGCCTGGGGTCTTCATGCAGCACTTCCAGCAAGACTTTCTTATTGTTCATCGAGGAGGTCAATTCCGTCAAAATGCGCAGTCTTACCATCACTGCCCTTGCCGGGCTCAGCAGTGTTGTCTCTTCCCAGGTTATTGATCTAGCCTACGTCAACGCACAGCCTGATCCCACCTACACGATCGTCCCCGATCAGCGTGCCCAGACAGTCACATACAATCAGGACTCGGCTATCGCCTCTGTGGTCGCAGTTGCTCTCCAGACCCCTGTTCCTGATCCCGGTGAAGGCGCTCTCCATAGCCGTAATGTTTTCGGCAAGCGTGCCGGGCCGTGCGAGGATCTGCAGAACAATGCCAACAACTACAACGCAAAGCTCGATCCTGCGGAAGACTTTTTGGCGGACGAAACCCTCCAGAAACAGGCGAAGGATGCCAAGGTACCTGACGGCTACACCCAGGTCTACTCCAACCTACAGAAGGCCGCTTCTGCCAACGGCTACATGGGGTCAGTTTCCAGCTTCGTCTCTCTCGACATGGCTAACCACTCTCCAGCTACACTATCATGCCAAGTTACGATGTCCAGTTTTGTGCAGACAAGTGCTCAAAGACTCTCGGTTGCCAGGGCTTCAACACATACTTCGAGCGCAGCCCTAGCAAAGCACCGGCGGCCAACTGCCAGGACCCTCCGGGTGCCGCAAACCCATTCTGTGTCCTTTGGGGTGGTCCAGTATCAAAGGAAAATGCGCTCAACGAGGGCCAATGGCGCGAGAAGTACCATGTTGTCATCACGGCATCAAACGGCTACGTTCTTACGTCCTCTGTTGACCCCCTATCTGGCAAGGCTATCAATGCGCCGCTTGACTGCAACAAAAATGACGCTTACATGGGCATGCGCCTCCTGACGGATAACGCACCCTTTGATCCGCAAAGGTGCGCCGCCATCTGCGAAGCCACAACCCAGTACAACATCGACCACCCCGAGACTGGCAAGGCTCCCCGTCTGTGCAAGTTCTACAACACTTACATCCTGAACAAGAACTACATCTCGCAGGGGCAGGCATGCTCCATGTACACCCAATACTGGGACCCTAACGCTTACGCCACGAACGACGGTCAGTGGGACGGTCAAGGCAACCACTATACCATCTCTTCGAGCACATTCTTCTCGAATAAGACAGATGTCGTGACACCCGTTTGCCCCGCTGATATCAACAAGCTCACAACGAACTCAGACGCGACGTCCTTCTGCGCTTCGTATATTTCTTACGTTGCACCTACCACCGCCACCGTCACAGTTGGCGGTGGTGCAACCACCATCGAAGCTTGTGGACAACCTACCGGACGCATCAGCAAGCGTGACGAAAGCGAACCCGCACTGATCGAAGCTGTCGTCGGTGTCTTCCCCAGCAAGGTTGACAATGCCGCTGTCACTGGCACCGAGCCTGCCCTTGCGACAATTCCCGCTCAAGCTGCCACCGATTCTGAGGCGCTTGCTTCGGCCACCTCGGCTGCCATCGCGCAACTAGAGGGCACTGCAGGTGCCGCCATCTCCGCCACACCAGCCCCCTCAAGCACACAGGGAGATGCGTCTTCCACCCCCACTGCTACCGACGCATCGAGCGTTGAAGCTACTCCAATCAGTGCTGCGACATCTTCGGCACCTGCTCGGAGGCGTGCGGCGTCTACACCTGATGCGCTTGCTGGCCGCGACCCAATCGAGATCTCCAGTGCCTGCTCACGCATCGTCGGGAGCAGCACCCCCACCGTGACCGTCACCGCCGCAGCATCCACTGCCACTACTTACCGAAAGTGCAACAACTTCCCTGCCAAGTGCCCGGCCAGCTCGCCCGCTCGCGCCTTCGCTGGCGACTTTGACAGTGCCCCTGTCAGCATCGACGACAATGTGTACACCCTCGTCCTGCCTTTCCAGGTCTGCATCTACGACACCTGCAGCACCAAGGTCAACCCCACTTCGAACGGAATCATTTCTCTGGCCGAGTACCGCAACATCGGCTACTTGAATGACAAGGGACTCCCCAACTTCGGGGGCAAGGCGGTAAGTACTTCACACTCATGTTTTAAACTTCGTCTCACACCCCACAGGTATTGGCCGCGCTGTGGCAGGACATGTACATCTACCAGGACGAATCGCAGTTCATGTCCTTCACCACGTGTGGCGACGCGGGCAAGCGCAGCGTCACCTTCGACTGGCGCATCAGCGCTTTTCAGGACGTGCCGCAGTTCTACAGGTTCTCGGCAACGTTCTACGAGGATAAGCCTGGCCGCATTGTGCTGCGGTATTTTGAGCTTAGTGATAAGGGTGTGGGAGCGACAATCGGCATCGAGGGCACAAGAAAGGGGAAGAGTAAGTGTTGTGATACCGTGAGGAGGGACAGATTGCTAACCCTGCATAGCTGTTTCGGCGACGTACTCGCAGAAGAAGTCTGTGGCGAATGGACTGGCGATTGCTTGGGATCCAGTGGCGCTGTCGTGGAGTACTACCGTCTAGAAGGACCATGTATAGACGGGGTTGGACACGAGTTACGATTTTCAATGATACAACGAATTCTCTTTTTGAAAGACAGACCTGACCTAGCTGAAGCTGGTAAACTGATCTTTTGATCTCGTGCAACGACTTCGCTAGCCGGTGGAGCACAGTGAGATGCCCGGCACCGTTCTCGCTTACGATCTTAGTATTGTGTGGGTCCACCTTCATCCCTCCGGCTGATACCTCGACCCAGCTTTATCCGCTGGCCTTGAACCATGCAAACCAAGCAGCAAATGTTGTTTCGCCCTACACCCCACTGAGAAAATTCCGCAGTGTCATTTAATGCTCTTCTTTCACAATTCACTCTTGATTTCGCATAAGGATATGACAATAGAAAACCAATAACTAAAATTGCCACCCTATTCTATCTACCCGCCCTCTATCAACCATGAACTATAAATACAACCAGCTTGGAATTCTTCCTTGTGACTTCTGCAATTCGATAAGACTAAACAGATATTAGACGCGTGAGCTAAACTCTTGATTTTAGAACCTTACATCAGGGAAAGTAATGGTGTATGGTCTTGACCTCCGTGCCGTTAAAGCTACCAGGAGCAATGAAGTCAACCCAGTTAAGCCAGTCATATTTGGGAGACTCGGTCTTGACTCGACTGTATAGTGTTAGTGCATACAGTTATGACATGGCATAAAATATGTGACTTACACGATACCGTGTTGGGTTTGACGGAGAAGAGCAATGCCAGTGTGCTTTGCATAGGCCCAGTAGCCATCCTCAAGCCTTATCACATAACTAACCACTACACAAGAATTAACCAGATTTATCTTAGGCGTTAGTGATATTAATACGAACCGAGCTCAAGGTAATTAGTTCCAGGAGCAACAATGCCGTCGTCGTTGGCACGAAGGATCTCGCCAATCTGTTTACCCTTCGTGTCGTACCAGTAGCCCCTGAAAAGATCATTGTCAGTTTATGTCTGATGAGATTTTGGAGGGATAAAGTACTCGCGACTCCAGAAACTGGTCTGCGTTCCAACCGGGGTTTCAATTGTGTGGTTCTTCAGCCGTTGTGAGTTTTTGTGCTACAATACACTGATCACAGACACATACATTGTTCAGATCCCAGTCAACCTTGGCTGTGAAAGCATACCTCGGCTGAGGATTTGATGCGGGGCGAGTGTACTGGAGAAGTGACTTGGAGGGACGACGACCAGAGTCTGCAACGGAATCTGGAGTAGCGGAAACACCAAGCCCGCACACAAGCAAAGTCGAGAAGATGGTCGAGAAGAGCATTTTAAATGATATCAGTTAATTGATATTATTGGATACTCGGTACTGATGATGATGTGCTGTATCTGTGAAGGGGTACCCAGACATATTTATATCGTTCTACATGCTGGATACATCTTCTTGTTCGGCCCCTCTTTGGCCATCTAGACTGCCTTCAAGTACGAGTACGAGACCGAAAGCTGACGTGTCTTGAAATTCCGCCTTGAGACAGAATAGACAGCCAAGATGAATCACGGCCTCATGTACGTATGCACAGTCCTTCACAGCCTCAAATAAGATTAAAATGCTCCAGGTCACGAGTTTGAGTGAAGACGCAAGTTGAGTGAGAAAAGGCGTCATCGTTCTATGGTTGACACACTAATACACTAGGGCCTCTGTCTACTGTTGTTGCTTCTGGTCGAGACCTTCGACTGGTAGCACCCATGATACACGGTTGGCGACGAACAACTCCACTGTTGGTTTGATATCCTCTATCGCAGATCCATCGATTACACCAGCTTTAATGATCTTGTTATCACCAAAAGTCTCGCTCTGTCGCCAGAGCGTCGATCCACAGTCTCCACAGAAATTCGATGTGATAGTTTTGCCGCTTTCAGCCTTCTTAGAAAAGGACTTGGGCGTACCGCGAGTCACCGAGAAGCCCTCGCTTGGAACAAGAAGATTGGTTGAGAAGGCCGACCCTGTGATTTTACGGCAGTCGAGGCAGTGACAAAGGGCCTGTGCATACTCAGTCAATTGGCGAGGGTGAAGATGCTCGAAATTTGTACCTTTATCTGGATCTCGCCGGTAGATTTAATGCCGACTGCCCCACAGCAGCAGCTACCCTCAAGTGTGGTGTTAGACATCTTTGAATATATGGAGGATGGCTTCGAAGGAAAGAAGTCTTGTTCAATTCGATAATAAAGCTTTAGTATCTCGAGGCGATGGCCGGTCGACTTATACCACCACCGATCGATTAACAGGGTTCCGTTGGCACTTCATGTTGTGCGGTGACGATACCAATAATTCTGCATGTGGATTTCAGGATGACTGAATGTGCCGAGCCCCACTTTCATTGCAGTAGCACGTTGAAGGAGAAGAATGGATCATGGGCGCCAAGGTACATGCTGCGGGAAACTCTTGACTGGGTATAAAAGATCTTGATCAAGTGCATCTCGATCGGACCTTTCCCCTGCATTGAACCGTTTCCCTGCATCGGACCGTTCCCTATACCGCACCGTCCCTCTACATCGGGCCGTTCCCCTAGATCGCACCGTCCCCTGCTAGCGGATGCATCTGACCGCCATTCCACTTTGAAAGTAACGTCGGTGATTGAGTGCCCTAGTAGCTAGAGTGAAACTGATGATGTGTCTATGTTCGATCCACCAATTTGATTGTTTTGCGTCAATCTTGATGTGAAATTCGTGCTTTGAGTAGCAATGTCGGACTGTTGCTAATCCCCATTTGCCTGTTCATTGCAAGCTCGGCTCTATGACGGTTCCATGCGGATCAGTTCACACAGTACAATTGGGGAATTCAATCTTCCCTGTTGTATGCACGCGTCGGTGAAAGCCTGCTTGACAGCCCGAAGATTCCCCTACGCGCATATTACCCAACCTTCCCTTGACAGGTAGATACCAGGGCTGTTCTCGACGAAGTTAAAATTGCATACTGTGAGCCAGCCTGCTGCTCAATATCAGCAAGTCCAGTTTCGTCTCCAAAATCACTTGCGTGGTATTCTGAACATGGCACCTCCAACCTTCTCTGACAGCTATTCTCGACCTTGTGCAATCGTTATCAAAATTGGTACCTCGTCTATTATTCATGAAGCGACCAACGAGATTCGGCTCTCCCTTGTGCAGAAAGTGATGTCTACTGTCGCTGCTCTACATGGTGCAGGTTATCGAGTTGTCATCGTCAGCTCTGGAGCTGTTGGTTTCGGAATGCGGCGAATGCGTCGCGTAACGCGTCCCGAAAGGCTAAATGACAAGCAGGTAAGCGAGTGGCAACCTCGCCATGACTCGGAGGCACACTAATTTGGTCTTCCAGGCACTTGCAGCTATTGGGCAGGGAGATCTGATCTCCATGTGGTCCGAGGTCTTTGCTGAAATAGGCATCACCGTTGCGCAAGTTCTGCTTACGCATGACGACATCTCAACAGTAAGTGTCAATACCCTGCACGTGACATGCGTTTGAAGCTAAGATCCACTTTCGCACTAGCCCAAACGGTACGAAAATGCCACTAGAACTCTTGGTGAGCTCTTCTCGGCTGGCGTCGTACCTATTGTGAATGAGAATGACACTGTATCGACTAGAGTAGGGTCTAGTGTCCGTCGTTTTCTATTGGCTGCTAACGCATTGGATACAGGAAATCCGCATTGGAGACAACGACTCTCTTAGCGCAATCACCGCACTGATGGTTCAGGCATCTTACTTATTTTTACTTACTGATGTTGATTCACTATACGAAAGTAATCCCCGGTATGATACCCACGCTTCGAGGGTAAATGTGGTCACTTCAATCAGCTTGTTAAGAAGTCACAGTAAGTGGTTACAACACAAAAGTCCTACGTTATCATCGGCCTTGTTGACAGATGACGTTTACAGTCGATTCCACAAACCTCGGCGCCGGCTCATCAAATGGAACTGGTGGAATGGAAACCAAGCTGTGTGCAGCTGCGAAAGCGTCAGCAGCTGGGATCTTCACCGTGATTGCCTCTTCGTCGAATCCAGTGGTTATCTCGGAAATACTTGCTTACTACAGCGACCAGCGCTTAGAGAACCTTGTGTTGGAGGCAGTCAATTCCAGATCGACCAAGGGATTCTCAAGTGATAGTGAAGAGGATATGCGTCCACCTCACACCATTTTTGTGCCTGAACTCAATCCACAAGGTTCACCTTTTTGTATATCTGTTGGGGCTTGAACGCGACCATTTCTTCCTTAGAAAGCCACTGTACTGCGTAGATAAGCTAGCGAATAACAAACTTTGCTTAGTTGCATCAAGATGGAAACTTTTTTATGACGTTGCTTTGTTTCTCAGGCATCTTTCGTAGTCTGGGAGATTTTCGAGTGGACGTGGCTTAGCAAGCTGTTTGGTGCAAATTTACGTTACATATGATTTACAATGTGCTACTACGGAATTGAGTTCCTTCTTGCTAAAAGTTTAAAGCAAAGCTCTTACACCTTACGCCATTTCCAGATATTTCCTAGAATGGTTAACGTTCCTTTCTTCCTCGCTGCTTCGCTGATGGATCCCGCATCAACATCCGGCATTCCCATGCCATCGGAACACTCAGTCTTCAGTCTTGCCATCTCATCCACCTCGCCAACCTTCCATCCTCGTAATAATAATGCGCATGCAGCCGCTGCTATATACATGAATCCGACAAACAGACTTGTACCTAGATAGCCTCTTACACCCGCGGCCAGCTCGAGAGCTATGGGCTCACTGAAAGTACACGGCAGCACAGTCACCAGCCACTCGAGATTAAGTGCAGATGGCAGGTCTTGAAGGCCGACCACCTCTGCTGTGACTGGACCAACAGTTGCCCAGAAAGTACCGGCCACGGTACCACCACAGAGCGCATAGAAAATGAGCACCCCATAGCTCTTTGCAAAGCTCCAAACAACCAGAGCTAAAAGTCCGGAGATGAAGGTAGCCGATCCAGCCATGTTGATACGGCCAACACTGTCGGAAAAGTACCCCATCGGCGGCCTTCCAACTCCCTGGCCCAGGTTAAAGAGAGCAGAGATGATAGACGCTTGCGAGTTGCTCAGCCCAATGCTCCTTGCGTAATCAGCCATGGAAAACACCAGAGCAATGTAGCCAAGCATGGAGAAGAAGCCCCAGGCGCTGAGAATGACAAATTCCGGCCGCTTCATCAACTTGACATCAAGAGTCTTGTGCCGCGACCCAATAATCTTGTTGCGATCACGAATGAGAGAGATACAGATGATGTTGACACCAAACGCCAGAATGCCGAGTACTCGAAAACACCATGCCAATCCAATGGATTTGATCATAGCTCCAGCTGCCAAAGAATACAGGAGCCCGCCAAATCCAGAACCAGACGAACTGACTCCATTTGCAAGAGATCTTTTTGTAGTAAACCATTGTGCTGGAATACCAACTGATGCGACGAAGAGAAGACCCATGCCGAACCCGAAGGCTACTCCTTGGCTGAGGAACAATTGCCAAATACTGGTAGCAAATGATGCTCCAATCAATCCAGCAGCCTCCAGCACCGCACCAATGAGCAGCGTCAGTCGAGTTCCGTACTTTCGTGTCAACAGATTGGCCAGCGGTGATATGAATAGCGCAAGCGAAATGGAAAGGCCTCCCACAAATGCATATTGGAGATGTGTTGCCCCTGGGAATGTTTCTGATCTTAGGTAATGGGCGAGGAACACGCCATATGAGGAGTTGATGCCCCATGTATGCGCATTGATGAGGGCGACACAAGTCGCGCAGACCCATCCATAACCTCCATTTGGCGGCGCCGTTGAATCTTCTTGCCGAACAGTTGAGCCCTCCGCCTTGGACTCGGAATTGAGAGTGGCTTTGTAGGGTGAAATGCTATCGTCTTTTTCGATTGTGGGAGTAGGTTGTGGCGTAGGGAGATTTTGTCTCGAGGATTGCGGAGTGCTTGAAGCCTGCTTCATCTTACATACACGTTGTGTATCGGTGGCTTACAGGAACTCCAAGCAGCGGATCTGAGTTTTTGCGATTTGCAACCAGCTGGTCTTGATTGTCAGAAAATTGTCGCAACTGCGAGGACGATGAATTACCAAGACAAAACGGTGAACAGTCCCGAGCACCAGTCTAAAGTTCTAGCGCGCCTGCAGCAAGTCAAAGCTAGGACGGCCGGTCGACAGGGCTGTCCATCGGTCGACCCACGTATTTCCGTTGAGCCGATAATACCCTGTAGGCCACTCTCAATTACACGTGCGACAGGCCGCTACCGGTTTTAATTTGAGTTTCAGTATACTAAAGATTCTCGGCTGTATGGATCCCCCAGGTAGTTGTCCCTCCTCTGTTGGATGACCGCCCCCTGCGTTACTCTGTATTATTTAGTCAGCTTCGGAAGGCGGGTCGTAGGGTGGCTGAGCATTAGCCTTGGCGAGTTTCGATTAGACCATCGAGCACAAATAAGTCGTCAGGGTGGGCTTCGAGCGCTATGACCTGCTGCGTATTCGGCCCATACCGGTATTCCCGAATGGCGGGACACGCTTCAACAAAGTGCGCTAGGTGCGTTACGGGCCGCATACCATGGACAGGGGTGCAATAATTCGTGCTTGTTCATTTAGATGGTGTTACCGTCAATTGAAGTAACATTGACATGTACATAAAGATTTATGTACAGTATAAGCAGATTTCATTCAACCTTTTCAGAGCAGACAATGATAGGGATGATTTTTTATGCAAGCTATGAAGGACAAAAAAAAGTTGTCTGCGCTTGATACAGAAGTTCGAAGTTGATTGGTATTGTTTAGTTAAACAAGCGCCGGTTATTGCACTATCCAGTAGGATGGGTTAGGCGTTGACAGGACGCTCCATGATCTGTGACTGAGGAAAACTGGCGGTCAAGAACAAGATTGGTTCCTATCTGTTCCTATTGTGCCTGGCAGTTCCACTTCTATGTAGCATACTCAGAGCTTGGCGCGCGTATTGTGGTCAAGAATGGCAGGCTTTGTTGTGACAAGTGTCTCATCGGCCGCTATTGTCACAGCATGCAGCACTTTCTCCCCTGCCACACGTTGCCAGCACAGTCATGTACTAGACGTATCGTTATACTGTCCGCATAGGATGTCGTATCGTTACTCGGCACATTGGTACATTCTCATCCACAATCGTTCCGGGATCCACGCAGTAAGTGAGGTTACATGGCATCGTACAAAATAACGACATTAATCTAAAGCCGTATATGGTCCCAGTAAATGCAAAACTAGGTGGAGATCTATACGGCCTAAGTAAGGCTCGTTATACAGTTGATGTAACTAGTAACGGGCCTTCTTAGGGAAGGGGCATCTTGCGCAATTCGGAACTGCCGTAATTGTGGCCATTGGATGTAGTAATAGCTGTGATGCAGCTTACAGGCAGCAGTCTCTCGGCGAAACCACCGGGATTGCGCAACGACATGGTAGAAGTGTGTATTCACTTGTCCCGAGTGGATCCATGATCCCTCGGACTGACAAGACCAGTATTGACGAAGACAAAGATAAAAATCGTCCGGAGACCGAAACCGCCGATGCAAGAGACCTCTCAACATCAATACGATTAGCAAGGTGAAATCTTGGCAGCTGCGTTCGCGTGTATAAAGAGCCATTAAGATGCACGGGAAAGATATACGACGACAACTATCCAACTCAGATCTTACTCCTTATCAAGATGAGCGACATCTATAACTCTACTCTCAACTCTACGGAGACTTTGCTTGACGCGGATATCCCCTCAGGCCTTATTGATGCCGCGCAAAATCTAAGCTTCCTATATGGTTCGGCGTTGATCACCATCATTGCTGTACTCTTAGGCGGATCTCAAGCAGGTCGTAAACTTTTGCTCCGTACTCTCTGGTTCTTCGATCGTTTGCTCGGCGGTGCCCCTCATACAGTGGACCTACCTGGACCTCCCGGCGTTCCAGTCTTCGGGAATCTTTTGGAGGTGAGATCTATTGAAATACTACGAGAATGCCTCTGACCTGGGAAACACAGTTGCAAAATGGACATGTCACCAAGATTGCCGAGTGGACCAAGAAATATGGAGATGTGATCCGCGTTTCACTTGGTGAGCGTGAGGCAGTAAGCACTTTATCCTCATGCTGAAGGGGTAGTGAACTAAAAAGGCTCGCAGGTGTTCATCAACAGCCACAAGGCGCTTGCAAAGACGGTTGTTCAGCAGGGTCCTTCATATCAATCACGACCAACCTTCAAACTTTTCCACAATGACTACGCCTCGAATGGTATCTGGACTGTTGGTAGTAAGTGTATCTGAAAGATATCTGTGTTCCTCCAAGAAGCTAATGATCCGTTCCCTGTAGCATCGCCCTTCAGTGATCGTCTTGCTCGCACTCGTAAGGCTCTTTCTGCTCAGATTGCTCCTCGCCTCCTCCCGGTTTATACTCCTGTTATCCACCCGAAGCTCAAGAAGCTCTTTGGCGAGATTCTTGACTTGAGTCATGGTCCTGCCATTGACATGGCCGAGAAGCTTCACCGTTTTGGTACC
>JUDZ01009110.1:0-15659 GCA_000812845.1 Stagonosporopsis tanaceti | reverse complement strand
CTGCAGAAAGGAAGGAAGTCCTCCACTCGATCAGCATTGGTCTCAAAAAAAGACATTGAGATAAAAATCACACCTTACCCTTCGCAAATCTCGAAAATCAACACAATGGTCGCGCAACCCATCGGTACGAAGAAGGCGATCACAGGACCCAAACCCACGGGTCCTAAAGCAGTTGGACCAGCAAAGAAGCCCGTATCGGCCCATACGAAAACGGTTCCATACAAGAAGCCCGCTACAGCCCCGATTAAGAAGCCTATCACGCCGGCCACTGCAACGAAGAAGACTGTTGGCGCTCCCGCGGTGAAGAAAACCGTTGGATCGCAGCCGCTTGGTGCAAAGAAGGCAATTCCGCCACCACCGAAAAACCTCGCCAAGCAGGCGCCGCAGAACAAGAGCTGGCTGACCAAGACACTCGGTGCTGCCTCGTCAGGAATCAGCAGCGCGACAAGTGCTGCCGCGGCAGGTGTAGGAAATGCTGCCGGAGCCGTAGTGACAGCTGCAGGTAATGGCGTTGCTGGTGCTGGAAAAGGTGCTGGAGCGAGGTGTGTATCCCTAGATTGAACCATGGATCACACTAACAGTCAATAGCATATCAAACACGTCGCGAGGATGGGGTGACATGGTTCGCGAATACGGCAATTCCATCAAGAACATGACTGGCGCCGAGGGCAGTCGGGCGACAACAAAAGGCAACCCCTTGGGTCTATCAACGGGCGCTGCAGGAGGCGCTGCAAGCATGGCGTCCAGGCCGGGGGTCACTGGTGGCACAGTGAAGAAGGGAAGTGCTAGCAACCCTTTGGGGTTGTAGAACACAATGACAGACGAATGATTATGATGTAAGATATGAGTGGATATGATACACGGAAATCTCGGTCTATGGAGTTGGTGGGGTATCGTGGAAACATATGGTACAACTCAAGCAAGACGAGCTCAACTCGGCTCACTTTCATTTAAAAAAGAAAGAAACTCTTCAGAGTGCAGTAATAAGCCCTCTCATCTCAAGCGATTTGGCCTACAAGCCGTCCATCATATCGTAAACATTAACATCGCCAGTTGGTATGTACGGAACGCCAGCAGCTTGTGCAGCGCCTTTGATCAGGAGCTCAACAGTTTGCGCAGAGTAGTGCGGATGCGACATCAAGGCAAATCTGATGAACTCACTGATCACGTTGAGTTCCAAATCGCCTAGCTGCTCTGGTGTATATGTTTGGAGCGTTCGCTCCGTGATCTGCAACCTCCAAAGCCTGTGCGAGAGTAGACGCTCGTATGTCTGGATTTGCCGCTGCATGTTCCTCGCGTGGTTATTACTGAGACCGAACTTTATGCGCACTGACTCAGTCTCATCGTGCATGGCCTCCCACGCATGCTGCCGTAAAACTGTCTTTGCAGCATCTCGCGTAGGATAGATGTCGAAGTTGTGGCGAAGAACGTGTAGAGCCACAAGAGACCCAGACAGATCTTGCACGAAACTGAAGGAGTGCAGCATCAAATTGGTGATTGCACCCTTGTTGTCTGCAGCTAAGCCTTGAAGAAAGCGGTCGGCGTCAGGTCTTTGGCGAACCAACTTCCACCAATTCACTGTTTCACGGAGCAGCTTGCGTGGTGTTGGCAGATGAGGGTCCTCTCGATTGGCGGGATCGCTGAGTGCCATGCGAAGTGTCCTCCACAAGATCCTCATAGTCTCTCCATCAGGAAAAACAGTTCCTGCTCTATCAGGATCGTCGGTGAGAGACTCATAGACCTGCCAGGCTTCGCGAAACTGTCCTTTCTCTGCTTTGTTCTCAATGAGAACATTCATGAGTGTTGAATTCACTTCGACAGTTGTGAGTCTCAATTGTCGGGTGAGATAGTCCACGTGTTCCCACTGGCCATTTGAGGCATGATGTCGCATGATGAGGGCAAAAGTTGACGCGCTTGCTGCAGGCACTGAGGCTGCAGGGTCGGCATCAAGCACACTGCCATTCTGTAGTTTCTCTGCAATGGCCTTGACTCTGCCTCCAGAAGGATGGCGATCCGGGGATACCGAGGACAGCCGGGCTTCTTCGATCATCTTCCAGCCAATGTTTTCTGCCTTCAAGATATCCTCAGGTTCCTTCGTGCGAAGAAGCGTTCTCAGCAAGAAGTTAAAGTCTTTCGTCCCGGGTCGATATCCTCGCTGAATCATTAAATCGAGAATCTGAGCCGCTGCTTGGGGTGCCTTCTCACCCAACGCAGACTTCATCCAGTCGCTAAAGATATGGCCATGATAAGCTACAGGCAAGACAGCAATGGCATCTAGCGCGATACTACTGATGCCTGAGATGTCTGTTCCTAGGGCGTACAACAAATTGAGTCTTCGAACGACACCTTCAACCTGCGGTTCAGATTCTTCTGTCTTGAGAAATCCGCCGAGGACCATGTCTTGAAACACTTGCTTCGCATTTGGCAACGACCGCGCTTCCAGAAATCCAACCAGACAAGAGTCATGCATCTCGAGGGTGGCTTCGGATCCTGACTGTTCCTTCATGGCACAATACAGCTCCTTCGCCTTGGCAATGTGTTGTTCCGAGCCCGAACTTGTGTAGGCGCGGAAGACTGCCATCATCACGGACGTGTTCCAACCCGGGTGCAATTGAAGGAGATGATCCATGATACTCCGCGCCTGGTCCGGGTGTCCAGCAAGCGCGTATAACCTTGCGCCAGTATCCAAAAAGTCGGGCGCCGCAGCAAGGTTGCCCCGACTACTTGCCCACGTGTCGAGAGCTTTTTCCTGCAGCCCAGCCATGAATTTTTGTTCGATACGATATGCTACCTGCCCAGCGATCGGGGGCACTCGTGCGGCAATGATATCTCGGTCGAGTTTCGCTAAATGAACCTGACGGCGCGAGACGTCAGAGTCCGTGTACTGCGACCTCCACAATATGTTCCATGCTCTTTGGGGTAGCCACTGTGGGAGCGATACTTTGCGCTTCATCGCCAGTAGGTAAGCGGCCCATAGAGGTGCGCGCATGGTTGGGTCGAGCTCATCTTTGAGATTGGCGAGATTTAGCAGGTACTGTAGTTTTTTGATGGCATGCGTAGTCTGAGAGCTGCTGCTCTTCACTCCAACCACAACGCCTCCATCGTCAGGCTGCCGGTCTGGAACAGGCGGCAAGTGGTGTGTATCAGACCCATGCGGACTTTGCTCGTAGGTATCATGTGGGGGCTCATCGTGTTTGGTGGTCTCGTTCTGTGATTCCGAAGGGCGAAGCGGAGCATGTAGCGCAGGGTTCCACTGTTTGGTGTAAGACGGTATTGGGCGAGGTTGAGTCTTCAGCGTGCGCGTTTGAGAAACTGTAATGGAGTGGAGAAGGCATCGTAGTCGGCGGAGCGTAAGCATCAGTTGCTGGGACGAGGACTGTAACTAGTAGGTATTGCTATCCCAAACCCCATCTGGCCCGGAAAGAGGAATGCAAGAACTGTAGAGGGAGAAAGGGATCGTGAAGTATTTCCAGCGCCGCAGGCCGTGATGCGCACTCTCCTGTCTGCAAAAGTTAAGCAACAATTGTTATCGATAACAGTAGCAAATCACGTGAGCCACTGTGTAACTCCAACCTCCCCAGGCCCCGCAGTTGTTGCCTTCCAGTACATAGCTATCGTCACAGCATCACGCATAACCGACACGAATATCGAAGTTCTCAATCGTTTGTACGCATGAGATTACTTATACACAAGGACTTATTTTGAGTCAGGATCAAGCGACAAGATGCGACCAGCTTCCTCTGGTGACAGTGCACTCGAAGCACCATTCTTCAAGCTTCCGGCCGAGCTGCGCAATGCCATCTACAGAGACGTCCTTGGCGACCTAAGCAACACCTTCTCCTGTTTTGGTGGCGTAACTTATATCCAACATCGCCCCTGTAGCATCAGTATCAGTATTCTCTTCGTGAATCGACAGATGTATCAGGACACTCACCTGCTGCCGTACTCGATGAATTCAATCACAGCTGGACCTCGCACTGGATTTGAGGAGTGGATACGACGACGCACCACAAATCAGTTGCGCGCTGTGTCTCGATTACACTTTGTCCTCGACGACTTTGTTAACAATACGCTACAATGGAGCCAACCGAATCTGACCAATCTTGGAGACAGGGTCGGCCACAGTTTTGCAGTCGTTAGCTTGCTGCGCCAACAGTTAGCTTTCCCAGAGTTGACCGGGCTGAGGCATATCTTGATCGAACTACGGTCTCTCGCAGAGACTGATTACGATGTCGTTGGGCAGGTAGGATTTCTACTGGATGCAAAGCTGGAAGCCGAGCGACTGAATCCTCAAGTCAACGTGACTGTCGACCTGGTTTGCTTGGGATCCCAACTTCATTGGGATGATATACCAGCTTCGCCGATACCCGCACTTCGCATAATACGTTTCAACAAGCTTGTGGAGGGAGGAGTATGTGTACGCAAATTTCTCGAGCAAGGCGCAGAGCGGAGGCAGATGTTACGCACGATCATGCAGGACGATATCTTGGCTCGAGTCGAAAATTGAAGAGGGCGTTTGATGGAGCTGCATGATCATGGCAGTACCGTTCCAGAAGGACCGCCTAGGAAAGGGTTAGGTCGAACAAAGATCCTGCTGAAACAACAAAAGTGCTGCTCTAATCAACTTACGGTTGATTCGTTGTCGACTGCATACCTGATATATACGCGGTTTGTGCTCACGTTGTATTGTTGCTGGTGGCTCCTTCCGTTTTGCCTACCATTGTGGAGCGGTAGCGACATCATCGACCGTGACTTTCACCTTTTCCATTCATTCAACAATTTTGCACCTCCTCCGCACTGACCAAATTGTCTAGAGTCACGTCCAATATGCAAAACATCATGCCAGAGCCGGCGGAGAGGCTCGCTCGCCACCAGAGGTTGCGGAGCGCCATGGAGCTCGTCCTTGGAAAGCTGAGACGCGATCCCAAAACCATCAGTACAGAAGATGTTCGCAACCTTACCATCAACGCTGAGGAGGCAGACACACTGACAGCCGAGGTCATTGCTGCTGTCGCGGACGTTGTCGCGCGCATTAAGGAAGAGCAGTCAGCTCTGCGTAACAAGACTCCATTGACGATCAATCTGTCGCATGCCGTCGAGGATCTCCATGCTGCAGTTAAGGTTTTCCCTGGTGCGATCAACTCGGATATTCTCAGAACCACACAGAGTATCGTCAGCAGTAAGCGATTCGCTTCACCGGAATACCTCAGTCTTGCTGACGCCAATGCAGTGATGCAGAAAGCTATCGGCCATACCAACGCACCTCACCCAGAACTGGAAGCTGAGCTGCAGCAAGAGTATGCCAAGATCGTACCCAAAGTCGAGCGTGGCATCGTCACTAAAGCTGAGGCTGACCATCTGCACTTTCTGGAAGCTCGAGCCCACGGGCACACAGAGAGGGGCGGTTTGATAGCCACAGCCCAATCTGTTGCTGCCAAGTGGGAGCGGCAGACTTCGATTAGCAGCATCTCCGGTGGTGTCAGGTCTCGATCCAATACTCACACCTTGACGCCTCAAGAAGAGTCCCACACCGACGCGGGCGCCGCTCTACCCAAACCCGAGACACAATTGGCGAGGATCAAGATTGAAGCTACTGTGGCAGATCCTCAGCGACCGAATGAAGACGAATCTCCAGAAAAGCTCGTCGGGAAGAGCACAGGAATGTCACCAATCTTATCGATGAGGCGCTTCCACTCACTCAGCGACTCCACCAATGCGGCTCGCGGCGACAGCAGGTACCATGCCCTGTTCTCCAGGCTCCAGAGCCATGGCTCAGCCGACACTGGCGGTGGCTCTGAGAATATCCCTCGTGCGCGAAAGCCGGAGAACAGCCATCCAACTACCTGAGCAGTTGGTCGGTGCGGAAAGGGTTCAGTACTCTGTGCCGATGAATTTACGCCACAAAACGGATAAATTTATTAACGACTCTTACACGTATTTGTCAAGTCGCACTTCTGCGAGCTTTCGATGGCCCCTCCATTATGATTTATCTGGAAACGACAGACATCAACATTACATTGTCTAGAGCGTGTCATTAGCTATATTACGGACTGTGGGCAGATTCATACACGATAAGAATAGGATCAATAATGGTACGAATGAAAGTCATGAATTCTATGGTATCGCCTCGTTATGCGTCTGATCTATTCATACCGGCCTCTCGTGCTCATCAAATCATGCTCCAAGTGACCAAATCTTCTCACTTGCCTACTTGATCTCAGCCTTCGCAAGCACATCCGCCAAATCATCAACCTTCTTGTCTGTCTCCTGCGCCACAGGCGCGTCTTCCGCCCGCTGTTCCTCAACCAGCTGCCTCGCCGCGCGCTCCTCAACCTCGACACCCTCCTCCTCATCATCACTGCCCTTCTGCGCCTCGTCCTCGCTCTCCTCGTCGTCCTCGTCCTCGCTCTCCAGCTCATCCAGCTCGTCGATACCCCAGTACTCCTCGTCATCTTCCCTCTCGCCACTCTCCTCTTTCCGCGCATCAAGTACCTCGCGCAGCTTCTCCACGCTCGGGTCCTCCTCATCGAACTTGTTGCCGTTGAGCTCGACACGGCGCAGGGCGGGCAGTTTGGGTGCGGCGGCGGCGAGCCCCGCAAGGCCCTTTGCGTTAATGTCGTTGAACTGGAGGCGCAGGACCTCGATGTTTTTGTTCTTGCCTTGCTGCAGGGCGGTGGCGAGGGCGATGCCGCCGCGCCCGGAGAGCAGACAGTCGCCGACGCCCAGCTCGCGCAGGGCGGGCCAGTTGCCGACCACGGTGCTCAGTGCCTTGCCGCCCATGGCTGTGAATGTGTTGTCCTGAAGGTCAAGGGTCTCGAGCTTGGAGAGGTGGGCGATGCCGTGAGTGAGCAGGTGTGTGATGCCCTCCTGGCGAATGCCGTTTTGTGTCATTTTGATCGTCTTGATGCCAGTGTTGGCGGCGTAGGCTTTGGCCCAGGCTTGCATTGAGCCGTTCTCCAGGCGGTTACGGCCGCAGATGACGAGCTCGAGGTCGGGGACCTCCTTGCCTTCCTTGCGCGCGGCTTCCTTCTTGCTAGCGAGGACTGTAAGAGCGTCGGCGAGGAGAACGCCGGCTGCTGGGCCCATGCCATTGTTGTTCAGGTAGAGGGAGCGGAGAGGAGTGTGTGCGGAGAGGAAGTCGACGAGGGGCGCGACGGTGTTGAGACCGAAGGCGTTGTCGCAGAGATCGACCGTCTGAAGGTTCGGTAATGTGAGGAAGGCGTTTACGAGGTGCTGCAGCGCCGCTGGGATCTCAGAGAGGAGGCGGCCTGTGAAGATGTCGGCGAAGGCTGCGACCTTGTGCGTGTTAGTGGTACGCTCGCTGGTGGAAAGAGTGTGTCCGCACCTTGAGAGTCTTCTTGGTCTCCAAAACCTTTGCCAGAGCCTCGCAAGCCTCGATACCTAGTGTGTTGCCCTGGAAGCGCACCTCCTCGACATCGTTGTTGTCCTTCAGGGCCCGGATGTGCGGCTCGATGTCCTCCGCAGAAGTGAGCTTCAAGCCCTTGCCCTCGAGCGAAAACAGCTTAGACATATTGATCGGCACCAGAGAAAAGAAGAAATACAGTCAAGTGGTGTACAAGTGTGCGTACAAACAAAGCAAAGTGTGGCGTGGGTTGACTGTTTGGAGCAATGTTTTGGTGCCTCGTGGTGGGGTATTTGCACAGGGCGAAGGCCGCCGAAAGTGGGCTGCGCGATCCCTGCAAGAAATCAGGGCCCGGCTAGGCAGGGCAGCCCTGTGCAGCGGCGTGCAGGCGTTCACTCGGGCCAGCGCGGGAAAGCCAAGGCGCAGGTCGAAGCGGTTGGATGACATCGCCAAAAGTTCACGCGGCTTCTCTAGGCGATTGCTAAGCAGTGCTGCTGCTCCTTCACACCACCACCACCACAACACACAATGTCTTCAGGTATGCGCGCGATGCAACTGCACGGTAATTGCGATACTGATGGCTGATGTGAAATAGCACCTCCAACCGCCACCAACATGGGCGCCGATCTCAAGGACACCGCTGCGCCGCAAACAAAGTACAAGGTGCGTATAGCGCGCACAGTGGGAGGACAATTCAGCTGACAACACCAGCCATGCTGTGTCTGCACCGACCAGAAGGCAAAGCGCGACGAGTGCATGCTGTTCTCGACATCGAACGACCCCCAGAAGGAGTGCGCCGACCTCGTCTCCCAGTACAAGACATGCATGGCCGGCTATGGGTTCAAGATCTAAGCTGGCCGGGGTATACTCGGTGTATGATGATGAGATGTAAAGCCACTGTACAACACACAGCATGATGGCGTTCAGCATTAGATTTGGGTATTTTGCATTCGCTGTATATATACAATGTACAACCTGAATCTTCCCTCCAAAGCAAGGGTATCTTTCCAACATCGCTGCCTATGAGATTTGAGCAGACTATTGCGTCTTGCTCTTCGCTTTCCCGATAATCTCGCTTTGTACAATCAATCGCCACAAGCACCAGAGGTAGCAGATGCCAAAACCGCCTGTGCCAACGATGGCATTTGCAACGACCCACAGGTCTGGCTTATCGACTGGTGGTGGGTAGAATGCTTCAGCTACGTGCCAGCTCACCATAGCCAAGTAGATGTTGAGGTGGATAATCTTGCTCGGCAAATTCAAGCCCTTTTGACTGCCCTCTTGATATGCCGCAAAGGATGTCGGTGGAAGGCCCAGCAAGTATGCCCACAGGAGCGTGATGACGAAGTATGGGACTCGAAGTTCGTCCCGCTTCAGAAGAGGGAACATTGTCCAGATACCCAGCATGTTGGCAAGTCCGACCCATGCGCGGGTCGATGCCAGCAATCCCTCTTGTCCACCTAACAAGAGTGTCATTGGCAAGAGCGGAAGGAGTACATTCTTCTCATGAACTTGATATGAGCACAGGAAGAAGCCCCAGGACACAGCTGCGAATGTGAGAGGCAGCAACTGCTTCTTTGGCTTGAAGAAGATGATCAAACATGGTGGCAGAATTGCTGCAGAAGTGGCGAGCAGAGCCGAGCGCTGGAGGAACTCTTGCGGGTAGCGGTGAAGCTTATGGAAGGTGTGTATTGTACACCAGATATTAGCAACCTTGTCTTCGAACAGGCCACGCGAGAAGGGAAAGATTCGGTGGATGGACTGGGCCATCTGCAGAGCAATCGGGTAGTACCAGGCCCCAGTATCCCAGCGAATTGGCAACGACTCCATGACGGGAGGCCTAGGAAGGGCGTTGTCGGAGACGCCCCTGTACATGTCGTAGGCAACACCAAGCAAGAAGGGCAGATACAGCACTGCAAATGCTGCGACCGTTACCAAGGCGATGGACAAGAATCGCACGATGTTGATCCTCGGGAACAAGCAGATTCCCAACAGGTACGCAAAGACGGCAGGGGCGTAGAAGAGGGCCATTTGCTTGAACCCAAGCGCGCCAACGAAAAAGACACAACCCCATAACGGCCGGCCTGCGATCATGCTCGACAGTGTTGCAACGGTAAAACCAAGCATCACCGTGTTGTACTGGAAGTGCCCGTGATCGATCAAGATGGTGCCAGGCTGCAGCAGTATAGCAACTAGCGCAATGGACCCCTCCCAGATATTGACGCCTTCTGTCTTTGCATACCGACGGAGAAACACAACCAGTGCTGGTACGTAGGCAAGATATTCGGAGACGAAAACGGTCGCTCGCATGTAGATCTTCAGCTTGGGGTCGTCAAGCGCACGCGACTTGTCAAGGGCGAACCACTCTGGATTGATGGCGGAACCACTGGGAAGATCAGTATCGCCAGCTATGCAATGTCATTCTGACCTACATGACGCCCAAAACCCAGCTGTGGTATGCGGTGAGGGGAGGGTAGTCCAAGCCCCACCACTGCAAATCGTAGAAGTACCATTGCGACACGGGTAGGTGTTTGGTGATTTCCATCCAGTGCCGCTGCGCCTCAAAGTCTCCATGCATGGGCGGCGACTGGTATCCAGAGTAGCCCCATAGACTCACAGTCCATCTGAACAGGCCCACGGCCATTAAGATGAGCGGTATCGTCACCCATAGCGACACGGTACCCTTAGCTGGCCAGAGGAACGCAACCAGAGGGAACGCAGGCTTGCGTGCATTGGTGCTTTCGTCGAAGTCGAGTGTTCCGTGATTGACATGGGCAAGAGAGCCCTCTTCGATCTTCCTCCTTCTGCGCGGCTTGTGCGCCGCCGGTGATGCCATTGCGAATCCTGGAGCTTCTCACTAGACAGCTGGAGCTCTCGGCTGCGTGGCTTCGAGGTGGGTGGGCGCTAGCGGGAAGGTGGCCTCACCGCCCGCGCTGGTCGTTCCTTCCGTGGCTGGGCCCCGCTGAAAAGTCGGTTTTCTGCCTAGGTCGCCCAGACCATTTTTTCTCTGGGGAGCTTAAAGCTGTGCGCCTCCCAGTATTTTCTCTTTACTCTTCATCCACCACTTTACCTGTCGACATTCACTTGCTCGACACTTTATCAACTTCACGAGGCTTTACTTTGGGCAACTGAGGGATACATCTACCAGAACTATTCAAGTCAGTGGGCATTTGCGGCTTTTCCTTAACACACATCTAGAGGACACTGTTCGTCGCTCGCAAGAGTACGACAAGATTAAACCAGAGGGCTTATGGCTACTATGAGGGTTTTCGTCTTGTCTTCTCGGCTTTTGTGGGAACACGCCGCCTTGAAGCCAATTCATCTGTGGCATCTTGTGGGCTTCCGTGGGCTTGAGGGCACATCGCTTCGCGCGATCTCGAGAGATACCAGTGGGCTTTTGCAATTTGAGGCATCCAGTTGAACAGGCTACCGTCGCATCGTCTTTCTTTGGAAGTCGGCGCACGAGCACGCGAGCTTCGTCTCGTCTTCCTCTTTCCTTTCGTCACGTCATACGCTGTTTTCATTACATCATACTGATACATTGTAGATCTAGTTCATCAATACCGCCAACATGGGCAAGACCAAGGTTACCGACAAGAAGGAGAAGAAGTCTGAGCTCTCGGGCGTCAAGGCTAGCCGTGTCGCCAAGGCTACCGACACCCCCAAGGCTAAGAGCAAGGCTACCGCCAAGTCTGCCGGCAAGGCCGTCGAGAAGGAGGTGAAGAAGCCTTCCAAGAAGTCCAAGAAGGAGCCCACACCCGAGCCCTCCAGCGAGTCTGACTCCGAGTCTGAGAGCGAGGCCGACTCTAGCGACTCTGACTCCGAGCTCCCTGACGCGCCCGCCGCCAAGGCTGAGACTTCCGACAGCAGCGACAGCGACAGTGACAGCGAGAGCGAGGAGGAGAAGCCTGCCGCTAAGGTCGCCGCTAAGAAGGCCGAGTCCTCCGACTCCGACTCTGACAGCGAGAGCGACTCCGACAGCGATGCTGAGGAGAAGCCTGCTGCCAAGGCTGCTGCCGTAAGTTCACCATGCTCACTAGTCTTTTGATCACATGTTAACGATGTACCAGACTTCCGACTCTGACTCCTCCGACTCTGATTCCTCCGACAGCGATGAGGAGGCTCCCTCCAAGAAGCGCAAGGCTGACGAGGCTGCTGCCCCTGCCGTCAAGAAGTCCAAGACCGAGGAGGCCCCTGCCGCTGGTGGTGAGGGCATCAAGAACCTCTTCGTTGGCAGCCTGAGCTGGAACATCGATGAGGACTGGCTCTACCGCGAGTTCGAGCAGTTCGGTACCATCACCGGCTGCCGTGTCATCAGCGACCGCGAAACCGGCCGCTCCAAGGGTTTCGGTTACGTCGAGTTCGAGTCTGCTGATGCCGCTGCTAAGGCTCAGAAGGAGATGATGGGATACGAGCTTGACGGCCGTGCCCTCAACGTTGACTTCTCCACTCCCCGCGAGAAGCCTGCCAACAAGACTTTCGACCGTGCCAACAAGTTCGGCGACAAGCGCTCCGCTCCCAGCAACACTCTCTTCCTCGGTAACCTCTCGTTCGACTGCACAAACGAGGCTGTCCAGGAGGCTTTCCAGGAGTATGGTAACATCTCTCGTGTCTCCCTTCCTACCGACCGTGAGACCGGTGCCCTCAAGGGTTTCGGCTACGTCGACTTCTCCTCCACTGAGGAGGCTACCTCCGCTCTCGAGGCTCTCAACGGTGCTGAGATTGCTGGCCGTCCCATCCGTCTCGACTTTGCTGCTGCCCGTGACGACAGCAACGGTGGTGGCCGTGGTGGCTTCGGTGGTGGTCGTGGTGGTGGCCGTGGTAGCTTCGGCGGCGGCCGTGGCGGAGGTCGTGGTGGCTTCGGCGACCGTGGTGGCCGTGGCGGACGTGGTGGCGGTCGCGGTGGCTTTGGTGACCGTGGTGGCCGTGGCGGCCGTGGTGGCGGTTCGTTCAACCGCGGCGGCTTCGGTGACTTCAAGGGCTCCAAGGTCAGCTTCGACTAAGCATCTCACCCTGCCTCTGATTTTACGTATTTGCTTTGATCATCTGGTAAGAGTAAGTAATGGGTCGTCGTGTATGATACCACATGTGGCACGAGCTTCACGAATTCGGGCTGCGGCTGTTCGTTGATGGCTCTGCTTTAGGACACGAATTTGCTTTCATCTCATGGGTTGGCGCTATCTAGGGAAAAGTCTTTCGTTATGTAGTCATGATCAGCTTAAGTTGCATGACAAGGTTGCTTATATACATGTAGCCAACCAGATTTCTTCGATCACACCATATCCTTTGCGCAACGTGAAGATCATTAGTGATACAAGCAGTGCAGAATCGTTTCGTCCGACCTTACCATAGTGTCATGACATGTAGCTTCAATTTGGAATTATGGTTGAGTTAGACAGGACCTTCTAGCGGTTGTCCTGTATCCATGTCTTATCGATAAGACTCGAGCGATGGTGGTGTGACGCAGCGTCGCAGGGCGGCATTCAAAAGTTTCCGGCCACCAAAATTTACGTGGAGCCTCGGCGCAACGCTCTACACCTCACAACACAGGGCAGTTGCTTCTGTCAACCATCATGCCGAAGCGCAAGAATCAGTCACATGCCAACGGCAAGTCGAAGAAGAGGGCCATCTCCGACGAGGACGCACACAAGAACTTCGACGAGGGTCTGTTCGAGAGCAAGAGGCTCGCCGGTTACACCAAATACTACGCCGAATCGCAACCGTAAGTCTCTGAGCACTTCGGCCAGGTAAATTCTGACTCTGGTGTAGCTACAAGCATGCTGTTATCAACAAGCTCGTCGACGATTCCCTTCTGCGCAAAGTGCGCGAAGAGATTCGTGAACATATTTCCTTCACGCCCAAGGAGACCGATATCTACAAGATCCACCAGTCTGGTGACCTAGCGAACCTCGACGGCCTCGATGACTCCGCGCTCAAACGCTTGCCTTCGTTGCTCACACTCCGCGACTCGCTGTACTCGTCGGCTTTCCGCAAATACCTCTCTTCAATTACAGGATCAGGCCCATTGAGTGGGAAGAAAACAGACGTGGCTGTAAACGTATACACACCTGGATGTCACTTGCTGTGCCATGACGATGTCATTGGAAGTCGGCGCGTGAGCTGGATTCTGTATCTGTTGGATCCAGACAAGGAATGGAAGCCTGAGTATGGCGGCGCGCTACGACTGTACCCCACCGAACACAAGACGACGTCAGACGGCTCTGAAGTCAAGGTTCCGTCCCCTGAGTTTTCGCTTGTCATACCACCGGCCTGGAACCAATTGTCTTTTTTCACTGTCCAGCCTGGAGAGAGCTTCCACGACGTTGAGGAGGTCTACAGAAGAGGCGTGGGTGAGCTGGAACAGGATGATGGCGGCCGAGTGCGCATGGCGATCAGCGGATGGTTCCACATCCCACAGGAAGGCGAAGAGGGGTACGAGGAGGGTCTTGAGGAGAGACTCGCAGAGAAAAGCTCGCTTGCTCAATTGCAGGGCGGCAAGGCAGACGTCTTTGATGAGCCCCAATCAAATTGGGTAGAGAATCCGGACTGGGAAGAGCAGGCGAAGCAAGACGATGATGATGTTGAGCTCACCGAGGCCGAGATTGACTTCCTTATCAAGTACATGAACCCGAACTATCTCACACCTGACACGGTCGAGGAGGTCTCAGAGATGTTCCAAAATGAGTCTTCTCTGCGACTCGCTGGCTTCCTGTCAGCCAAATTCTCAGCGCGGTTGCGCGAGTATCTCGAGTCCAAGGATCATGAAGCCGAACCAAGTCTGCCATCGAACCCACGCAACAAGGACGCTAAGGTCGGCATTGCACGCCCTCCCCATAAACAGCGGTATCTCTACCGCCAGGCCATTCAGCCCAGACCAGTAGAAGGTTACTCCGAAGACAGCGGCCTGACACCCTATGACGAGCTCATTGACAACCTCTTCCCGCATCCAGCGTTCTCAAAGTGGATCTCCCTTGTCACCGGCGCCACACTCACAAAAAGCAACATCCTTGCGCGCCGCTTCCGCCGCGGTCTGGACTACACACTCGCCACCGCCTACGAAGAAGAAGAGCCTCAGCTCGAGGTCACTTTGGGCATCACACCCTCCAAGGGCTGGGGTGACGAAGACGAAGCAGAGGAAGAGCCCGAAGAAGAGCCCAAAGAAAACGCCAGCTCGAGCAAGACCAAGAACAAGGGCAAGGGCAAACCCAACGGTAAGCCAGAGTCCAAGCAGAAGCAGGAGGAAGAGGAGGTCGGCGGCTACGAAATGTACATGGCTGGCGAAGATGAGGACGATGCACCGGCTGGCGAACCCTCAACTAGCACAGGTGCGGGCCAGAGACGCAAGGCCAAGGCGGATCCCGCCATCTACAAGAGCGCTGGTGACGACGAGGATGATGGTATCTTGTTTAGCCAGCCTGCTGCGTGGAACAACCTCGCTATTGTGTTGAGGGACAAGGGCGTCTTGAGATTCACCAAGTATGTGAGTAAGAGCGCGAAGGGCGATAAGTGGGATGTTTGTGCCGAGTATGGTGTTGAGTTTGGGGATGACGACGAGGAGGGTGACGAGGAATAGAGAGGGATAAATAGACATGGCGCGATACCACAATGTTAGATTGCACTCGTCTTTGTCCCAATGCCATTTTCCCCGTTTCGAGTCGCAATGGCTGACATGATCTCACTAGAGCATATTTTCTCGTGGCTGCCGTGTTCGCATTGTCATACTCCCAGAACACGCCTTGAGAGGACACACGTGACAAGCCAAACCCTTCTTCTTGCAGGACTTTTCGATGTGGACTTTGTGCTCTTATGCGATTATTTAAATGTGGTCTTGGGAAGAGATGATGTACATCCATTATTGAATCTTAATAGCCATGATTTAAACCAAGGATACATGCGTGGCCGCGGTGTCTAGTCCATACATACTGTCTGAGTGTGCTCGCGTGTGCGGAAGGGGGTGAGCCATTGACACTTCCTGGATACACCAGGACCAAGTATTGGAGCGGGGAGTCATGAAGTGACCAAGAATGCTGGAACCGGAGAGGGCCTGGTCTCAAGCTAGTCTCGATTGGGACACCGCTTACCACTCTTGATCAAATTCACGACCTGACTTACATTTCTGAACTTCCCCGCTTCGTCCCATTCCTGAAGTCGCGTTTGGTAAAGTCACACAAGTCAGCGAACGCAGCGATGCCTTTCTCTTCGTTGCCGCTCGATATACTCCTCAAAGCTCTCTCAGGCGCTGGATCTGCTCGTCACGTTTAGTGTATTAGTATCAATGGGGACATACGCCCCCCCC